>JARHVA010005901.1:1020000-1064879 GCA_037957365.1 Torreya grandis | reverse complement strand
CTATTGACTATTTTCTTGTAGGACCTTGGCCAAAGAAGTGAACTCATAATCCAAAACAAAACATTTGTTTTCTCAAGCACTTCAACTTAAGATTGAAACAAACTAAAATTTCTATTTGGGATTAAAAATGAACACATATTTTTAGTTTGGGTTCTAAAAAATTGTTTATTTCTAACTCATTTCCTTTCTCACACTTATTTTATTTATTTTTTGCTTGTGTGCTTGTGCGATTTCCTTCATGAGTATGTTCTCACCCTTGTTTGGGTGACTAAAAAATGTGAAGGTAATTTAATGAATTTATCTTGAGACATTCACCAAGTATGATCTTCACTTTCCATTAGTTAGATTCCTATGAATCAGAATAATTATACATTTCCTTTTTATTTTAGGCTACATTATTGGAGTGTTGTTTCCTTCTTGTGGGTCTTTAGGGAATGATGACTGGGATTTTGTCCCTAAAATTTTACCCATCATATACATTCAATTAGAGATATAATATTAATTGTAGGTGTCACTAAATCCTAATAGAATTATCCATAAAGTATTTCATGAAAATAATAGGTTAAATCCAAATGATAATACATTAGACATCACCATTTAGGAATCCAAGGTCTCTTTTTATAGGGAACATATTCCCTTATGAATATCCCAATACCTATATATATTCTTCAATATATATTTTTCCCTTAGGGGAAAATATATTAATCCCATAAAAACTTTAGATTAAGACCTATTGGCTAAAAACCTTAACTGATGTAGTGGTGTAGAGGTAACAACTCCTAAACGTTACCTCACACATATGGAATTTGAGAGAGGGTGAAAGTTTAACCTACATTTAAATAATTTTATTTATCCTTTCAAAGTGATTATATTGAAGGATCAATTATTTTGATGCACTCACCCAATCTACCACTAAGATATGATCATGTACTTAGATGGTTGTTTTCTTGGATGGTGTGTCAATCCCCATTGTATATTCAAAACCAAGTCAAATCTATACCATGTCTAAGCATTGTTATACCACACCTACAAGATGAGGCACTACTCTACCTAATTTTTGGGCCATATTTATCTCATCTTAGCATTATGTTAACCAAATTGTATTTTTACATTATTTGCATGATGCTATTATGCTTTCTAATTCCAAACCACTTTTAAAACCAAAGTCCAATCACTTGTATAAACCATGTTTTTATGTCATATTTTTTATTCCAAACCTAGTCCTAATTCTAATTCAAATTATAATTTAAAACTAATTCAATACAAATGTCTAAATTCTTATATAAACCATGTTGTTATGCCATCCATTATATTCCAAGCCTATTCCTAGTTCCAATTCTAATTTCTAATTTCAAATCAATTTTAAACCAAGGTCCAAATTCTTATATAAACCATTTATGTTATGATGTAACTTTTATTTAAAACTAAATTTTAATTCCAAATTCTAGTTCCTATCCCAAAGTCAAATGTCAACCAAGATTGATTATTCCAATTCTGACTAGGTTCATCTTGAACCATGTACCAAACCAATCCAAGCCAAATCAAGATCATCTTGAACCATGTACCAAGCCAATCCAAGCCAAATCAGGTTCATTTTAAACCACATACCAATACAAGATAAAATAGGTTGGTCTTAAACCTTTTACCAAGCCAATCCTAGTCAAATCAAGTTCATCTTGATCCTCATAAAAAACTAATCCAAGCCAAATCAGGTTCATCTTAAGCCATTTACCAAGCCTATCCAAGCCAAATGAAGATAATATTTAACCATGTACTAAGTTGATCCAAGATAAATCAATTTCATTTTGAACCACATACCAAGCCAATCCAAGCCAAATCAGGGTCATCTTGAACCATGTACCAAGCCTATCTAAGACAAATAAAGTACTATTTGAACCATATTTTGATCTGATTAGGTTCATCTTGAACCACATTCTAATTCTAACTTAGGTATATTTTAACCAAATAAAACTACCTTAAAATCAATCACATTCTAAATCAAACCACTTATTATCTTTTCATTAAATCTCTTGCACCTATCAGTTGGGAATGATGAAGTCATGTCATCCATAATTTTTATCATTGTAATAATACTAGTCCAATCCATCCTATTTGGGGTAAAACCAAGCCAAGCCAATTACATTGAACCAATATTCCCTCTTTGGGCTCATTCTAATATAAGTCAATCCACCTTGTTTGGGGTAGTTACCATATAGTCAATTATGCCTTACTTAGGGCCATTAAATCTAAGGTAATCCACCATTTTTAGGTCTAGGAAAATCCAAACAAATTACATTGGATCAACTCCCTCCTCTTTAGACTCCCATTCTAATTGACACCAAGACTACCCTCTTTTGGACCATCTTAGTTAAGCCAGTTTGCCCTCTTTAGGGTCAGTTTCTTCCAATAAATTCCCCTTACATGTATCCTTGATTGGGGGAATTAGCTAAAGGTTAATACAAGTCATGTATTCTCACAATCATAAACCTATTATATCATGTCCATCTCAGAATTTAAAATGTGATATATCAACTCTTACAACTTAGCCAAACCTAGCCCACTTTGCATATACTTTTGACATTTCATTAAGTCATTCACAAGCCAATTTAGTCTTACAACAAAAAAAGCCAATAGTATATACCTATTATTTCATTTCCCATAAAAATGTCCTTATTTATTGAATACCCAAATCTATCACAATTTGATAACTACTCGATTAAGAAATCGCCATGATCCCCTTCCCAAGCATGATTAGATATGTCCACTTCTAAATCAAGATCCAAATAGTCAACCCATTGTTGACATTTTTAAGGAATCAACCCATATTTGACTAGATAAAAACCATTATTTTTCTACATTTATATGATTAAAGACCTCAATTTTATACAATTACTATCTTTGATGAGCCCATATTTGAAAGGACCCATTATTATTGGAGCAATAATGATGTAGAGCATCACCAAGTAACAAAGAGTGTTAGTAGAGACTAGTTTATTTAGTCATTATTTGTTGGTTTCAAGGATGTTCTTTAAGCTATATATAGGATTTATTTTTTGTATTTCCTATTTGGTATTTGTTAGACCATGGTTTCTCTTTATTTTGTACTTCTCATAGGGTATGGAGACCCTAGTTAAAAAAAATTCACCCCCTTTAACCTCAATAAAAAAATAAAGAGTGTTAGTATGTTTAAATGTGCCATGTGACAATTTTTTATTTATTTTTGGAATTATAGGGACCCTTAGGTGGTATTTAATTCATTAATATTTTTTGAGGTTATGTGTTTCTAGGCCTTTTTTATTTTCCTGCCAAAAAACAAAATTTGAATTCTAGAACTAGGCATAGAGTGATGTTTTGGGTTTTGTGAGAAATATAAAGGTTTTAAAATGTTATAATGGGTAATAATAAGTATTAGGTGTGTGTATAATATGATTTTCTAATGTGCATGTCATGATAAAGAATGTAAATCCAAGAAAAGACAAGTGTAACTACCATTTAACGTGAGGTTGGCCAAAAGAAAGAATTAATTTGCATGTTTAAGTGATATAAAAAGAACAAAAAATGTGTTTTTAAGAGTAATTTGAGACTATTTGGGTGATATGAGAGTATATTTTCAAAGGAAATCAAAATAAATATCAATAATCATCTCAAGAACCATAAAAGGCACATGTTCTACTGTAGGTGCCATTAGTATGTATTATTGGTCACGAAATGAAAGAAAAGATACCTTATATTGGATCTTGTGAATCGTAATGTGAGTAAGTGAGTATGAAACATTATTTATTTATTTTTATTTTATTCCATTAACCTTAATTATTAGGTCAATAGACTTGAAATAAATGGGATAGTCCAGTTGTGAAGAATTTTATTTTAACACAATCTTGAAAGAATATCATAGAGGAAGTTTTGAGAGCCATTAAAGTGTTTTGGGTGTTTTAATAATATTAAATTATCTCCACTTGGTGATAATATATGGTTTAATTGTAATAATTCCATTTACATAGTGAGGTTTAACTCCAATAGTCATTGCTTCTAACACAATCCTCCTAGAAGCAAGTCTGCTCATCTACAGTCAAAATGACAAGGGATATATGGTTGACAGTGGTTTAATTGGTTATTAATTTATAAACATTTTTTAAATTTAATTTATATTGAGTTTAATGACCTTTTAATCTTATTAATCCTTTATAATAAAAGGAGGCTCATCAAACCTTCACACACACATTCTTGAAAGACAACATACAATTCTAAAACAATGCATCTTGAAGCCTTTTGAAGATTGGTCAAGGACAAATGACTATTAGAAGAGGTGAAATGATCTTGGGTGGACCTATTCAAGTTATTATAATTTTTTGAATTAGTATATAACTATTTTAAACCCTTTTTGTATGCCTTTAACCACCTATAAACCTATCAAACCTAGACCAAAGTATAGAAATGGAAACTCAAATAAATTTTGATTCCACACTTAGAAATTGATGAAACTTTGGAATAAATCATATTTTAAGGCTTTATATAGTATTAATGAGTTTTTAGGTTTATCCATGGCCTAAAATATGGTATTTAGAAATGTGTGTTTGTAATAAGCCTAAAGATACCTAATTGGCAATGAGTGGTGTAAGAGAAAGGGTACTTAACTTGAGAGTTACAACCTAAAACATTAGGTGGAGTTTTAAGAGGATAAATTGTATCTATATATATTATTACTTTTTCTTGAAAACATGTGTAGTGTTAAATCCAACTATATTTGTACTTTGGAAGGATTATAAGAAATTATGCTTAAAGGAAGAAAAGGTGGGTTATTCCAAAGAGACAGGGAGTGAAATCATGAAATTTGGGTATATGAGTATTTATTATAACTAATTATTACCATGATGAAATAAAATATTATAGGTTACATGTTCAATAAGGGAGTTTATATCTAGATACCTAGTCCAAGCGAATCAAGCCTAAATAGGCCTAGTAGAGAGTGAGAAAAGGTAAGTGGGATTGTAATAAGTCATAGTAAAGGTGAATAAAGAGGATGATAATGGATGATATGTATCAAAGATATAAAATATGTATATTTTAATCAAGGATGATTTTGAGCCTAGTAAAGACATGAATAGACAAGAATGGAAAGAAGAGTGTCAAAATTCAATCAAAGTACCTATATGAATCAAGCAAATCAAAAGTTAGAGAAATGATTGAGGTAGGATTTAGAGAAATAAAGATGATTAAGGAGGTTGTATGCATTATAAATACATCAAATAATTCATTATTTTTCCATTTCCAAACATTCCCCATTTTATAAATTTCCTTCATCCCAAATCCTTCATTTCATAGTGAAAGGTGAACAAGGTACTTGTGGAGAATGTAATTCAATGGGACCATATTTATGGTTAAATTTACATCAAAAAAATGTTCCATTTTATAAAAAAAATTATTTTTATCATCAACATTAGAATCAAGTTCTATTTTATAGCCAATATCAGAACTGAGTTCCATTATGGAACCAATATTCAATTTAGCATCAAAAGTATAATCAATGTCAGTCTCAACATCATATTTAGATCTGCTTGAGTTAGAATCAGATTCATATGCATAATATATTATTTAATAATATGAAATTATCTATGAAATTTTACTATATTCAATTGAGTTAGAATCGACATCAGCTACACACTTCTGGTAAATCTAATTGAAAACATTTGTGATCCTTCCATGGTTTTTGAGGAAGTTTCCTTCAACATCAATGAATTTTTCTTAAAAATTAATTACAAGTATTTTTCAACATTTTATCATCTAATTAATATTACCCCTTATTTTCAAACTAGTTACCCTAGCCATTATATTGATATACCACCATCCTACAACCATTGATTGGGACTGACATAATCACACATTATTGAACTTATTCCATGGCAACATCTTAGTGGAATTTTTTTTGGGTAGCCAAGACATAATTAAAGTATAATAATAATCTCCTAGTGAGACCTTATTTTAGGTGATAGGGGACAATCAAAGTCTAAACTTAGCATCTTGTAGTGAAACCTTGTTTGAGGCACTAGATGATAATCATAGTTTTTTAGTGAAACCTTGCTTAAGGTGCTAAGGGAAAATCAAAATGAATTATCAAAATCAATTAGTGAAACCTTATCCAAATCACTATTTGACAATAAAAATCATAACAATCAAGAATAATTTATTGGTGAAAACCTCTTAAAGGAACCAATAGCTTAGCCAATTAGTTCCTCATTTCTTGACATAGACATTATTGAAAGAATTATGTCAAATAAAAAATCAAAAATAATTTGCATGACTAAAAATACCAATATTTATTTGTCCCCCAACACTTATACATTCCATTATGATCACATTATAATCAGATTATTAATTCAATTCTTATCCTTCATGATCCTTCCTAGTGGCACTCCTTTTAGAGGCTACAAATACATCCTGTCTATAGGTTTGGAGAAAGTATAATCAACTAAAAAATATCATGAATATAAAAGTATAGTTCACATCAACAACATGATTTAAATAGAGTTACCATTCTGAGTAGGTATTGGTTAAATAGAAAAGGATCCACATTAGGCATCTCTTAATCCTCCATTGAGTTGAGATGATAAAAAATAAAAAATAAAACAATTAAAAATAAATAAATATCAAGAGAAATAATTCATTTAATGGTGAAAACCATGAATATGGCACATTGGGCAAACTCCAAGATGAAAACCAAGTTTCTATAATCATCCATAAATAATTTGTTTTTTCAAAGTACCTTAGAACTTGGGGGTAACCTTATTTGCACTATAGACCATACTATTCCATTCCATCCATTTTGTCCATTCAATCCTATTTATCCTAGCCCATATTATTGTGACCATCAATATTCCCATCTTGACCTTGTTATGGAAGTGAAATGTATATTGAGACCTATTTAGGAAATATTTTTGCATACTACCCACATGACACTTTGATGGATGGATGCACTTGGTTCTCACATGAAATAGTATTTGGAGATTCCTAGTCCTTTCCCTAATTATTATCTAATAGTATCCTTTTTTCCTTAATTAATTATTATCCACCATTATGTTGGGTGAACTATAGTGTCTTAAGGTCCATTTAGAGTATATAGGTATCACTCAGCTTCTAATGTTAGCTTGGCCAACATTATCAAATGCTCTCACCATTTTAATATGAATTTTAATCCATGCTCTCATTTTTTGTGATCATTCTAAAATAGACTTTCATTTTTTGTGAGTTAATCCTATGATCTCACCATTTTACAAGTTATCACTCCCATGTTCTTATTATTTTGTGAGCATTTTAAGCCACACTCTTACCATTTTGTAAGAAATTTAAGTCACGCTCTCACTATTTTGTGAGAATTTTAAGTCTAAACTCTAACCATTTCATGAGTTGAAACTTTTTTAATCTATTAAAAATCCATTGAGTTGAGATACCAAAATCCCAAAAACACTTCAAAGCATTGACAAATCTAAAAATCCTAAAAATAAAAAAAAAGTCTTAAAATCTCCATGAGAGATATAAATCCACAAAATCCCAAACATTTAAAAGGTCTTAAAATATAAAATAGAGATTTAAAGCCAAAAAAATCAAATGCCTTTGTCTCATCCTAAATCAAGCCATTATATTTGATTTATCATTGAGCCACTCATTTTAGCAACCATTGGAATGTGTCCTTTTAAAAAACACCTTATAAGGATAGATTCACTATTGGTTCCAATCATTTTAGCCACATAGAGATGTGTCCTTCCCTTGAATGTATCCTTACTTTGGGGCACCATCCATTTTTCAGTCTCATTGACCCTTCACATGTAGATTTTTATTTGGTTAAATGACAAGATGCTTTCTATTACTTTTATATTCAAATTTATGTGTGTGTGTGTGTTTTCATTTTTTTATTTTATATTTTATTTCATTATTTTTTATTCAACTCAATTCATTATGAAAACAAGGCAATCATCAAGGTGCTTCATGCCACATAGTTTTACTTGAGTCCATCCATTCACATGCATCATAATTAAAATCATGGTTTTTATTATTGGTGCATTATTATCAATTATCTATTAGATCAAGGGTCAGTCCTTAAGCATATTGTTCCCTAGTCATAATGGTGTTTTATATCATGGTTCATACTATGTGTTACATTAATAATCATATTCTATAGGTCTAAAAAAAAATGTCATAGTAAAAATCTCCTTATCTACCAATCTCAACACCATCACTGAATCACATGGCTAATCTATATTCTACTCAAGATATGTATCTATAAATTACCATATCCAAAAATTCATAATCATTTATTTCATTTCCATTTTATCCCAATTTTTGGGAAAAATACATTATCCTAAGATCCATTTAGACTATTTAGGCAATACTCAATTACGTTCAATTTTTACGGTCAACTTAGCCACCATTATCTCATTTTTATTCAACCATTTTTATGTTATTCCAATCATTTCATTAATTATGTTTGAACATTCTCATGTTCCTAGATTTTTTTGGCTTCTTCATTCGTTGAACATTCACTATACCATCACACCTATGTTTGTGTCATTCAACTCATCTTTAATCTATATACCAAGTTAAATCCTTGAGATATTCTTATTGATCAATAAACTAACCATTTAGACTAATCGACAATCAAATCTATCATATTAGGAAAAGTCATTTAATCAACAATAAAATATTTCCTGCTAGGGAAAATCATTAGTCAATTATTCTCCCATCTTTGGAGTAGTTCAATTATTCAGTCTTTCTTCTAATTCCAAGTGTGTAACTTTCACCTTGTTTTGTGCAATTTAAAGTGTGTCACTTATTTTGGGATGCATCCTCCCACTTCCCCCTACCTTGGGGCTAATTAAATTCAATTATTCTTAAACATTTGAAATTAAATCATGTAAGCATTATCTCATTTTAATTAATCTCATTCATGGGTTAATATCCCTATTATTCTTGCTCCTTCCTCTCATTTTTGAGAGCCCATCCATTTATTTCATCCTTGCATGCTCTCTTGAGTCACTAAGTATTTATTTGTCTAAATTTTTATCTTCTTTTAATAATGTTTTCATTTGTTGAAAAACTTTTACTTCATTTATATATCGTAATGCCTTCTCAAATAGGGGAAAAATATAGACACTTAATTTTGATCAATTCCATGTTGAAATTTTAATTAGAATGACTTTCTATAATAATGTACAAATATAGTAAGAAATTATTAGTTAAGCCAATTATTTATAAAATTATTAATTTAATCTAAAATTATAATGACACATTCTTGATTTGCGAAATGCATCATCTCGAAACATCTAATTCAACATCAACATCATAAATTCAATCAATCTTTAGCAAGTGTTATTAGAATACAATTTGTTGTCCCCCAAAAAATATCACTCATTTTTGGGACAACATTTGAACTATTTTGGTCCTACAGACCAAAATTGTCTCTTCCCTTTTCAAAATTTGTCCTGGGCATTCAAATTCCTCATTTTTCAAGCTTCTTAGAAATATACAAACTCTACAGGCTTGAATCTATGGACTCAGCAGGAAGAGGAATCTATGAACTTTACAGGCCAAGTTCAGTGGGCTTTACAGGTTGATTTCTACAAACTTGATTTCTATGGACTCTATAGGCTGGTGCATTTCTACAGGTTTAAAGGCTTCTATAGGCATGTTTAACCAAAAGAATTAGTTTCTAACACTTGGTCATTTTTGGGATTGGTTTAGTGCCTTGTTTCAATCAAAAATCTCCATCAGTAAATATCTAAGCAAAGAAGGCTTGAACCATTGAACCATTAAATCACTTTTGTTCAAAAGTTCAATAGGTTCAACGCTTTGGATTCAACGACGGGTTCAATCAAAGGAATAGTTCAATGGCTTAGTTCAACCAAGTAGTTCAACACTTTGTTTCACTTGGGTGGTTCATTTTCTTTGTTTCAACTCTTTGGTTCAATCAAATGGTTCATCAATCAGTTCAAGGCTTCATTTGAATCATTGAACCAAAGCTTGGTTCAATGGTTAGTTCAACATCTTTTGGTTCAAAGGTAGGTTCAAACAAACAATTCAAAGGTAGGTTTAATCAAGTGGTTCAAAGCTCAGTTCATCTACTTGGTTCAAAGGCTTGGTTCATTCAATTGGTCCATCGGCTTGAACCATTTTGGTTCAAAGCTTGGTTCATCGGCTTAGTTTAATGCTTGGTTCAACCAAGTGGTTCAATGTTTATTTCAACGGAGTGATTCATCAACTTGGTTTAATGGAGCAATTCAATCAAATGGTTTAATAGCTTAGTTCAACCAAGTGGTTCACTCAGATGGTTCAAAGGAGTAGTTCAAATGCAAAAGTTCAAAGAACCTCCCAAAGGACAAAGTGCCCTTGCGGAGGGCACTTGGATGACAAAAGTAACCTTCGAAAGGGTCATTTTCAAAAAATCCTCAAAAGGTATATTCCTTTAGATTTCTATTTAATTCAGCTAAAAAAGTCTAAGGCATAATTCCTTTAGACTTTTGTTTGAAGGAATTCCTTCGAACAAAAAGTATGAAAGAATTCGAAGAAGTTACGGGCAGAAAGCTTGAAGAAATAACCAAGGAAAATAGATGGAACGATTCCACAAAATTTTGTCCATGGGAATTTTTTGCATACTTTTTGTCTGTGGGAAATGCCCATGGACTTTTTATTTACAGGAATTTGTCTGCAGAGAAAGCCTAAGGAAAGCCCGTAAAAGACTTCTAAGGAAAAGGCCATCAAAGGACCTCGAAGGGTAGGTGCCCTTGTAGGGGACTCTCAGATACCAAATTGAAGGACATTTCCCTGAAGTCGAAGGGTCACCTTCCCTTTGGGAAGATATAAAATGAGAAATTTGAAGGAAGAATCTAGCGACCTACCAGAATAAAGAAGCCCAAAGGCCATCTGAAGACTACCTGAAGGGTAGATACCTTTTCAAGGGGCTCTTCTCGAGCCAAGATAGATCATTTATTAAGGCCCAAAAGGGTAGGTTATTTCTAGGAAAGTGTCAAATAGAAAAACTGAATAAGGACCAAGGGGTGACGCACCCGAAGATGTCAAATTCAAGACAATGAACTAGCCGTTGGAAACATAGTGACAAGTGTGTGAATGTCAATTTTAAAGATAATAAAAAAGCCATTGATCCTTTGAATCTATAGAAACAAATGCATTCATAGGCTTTAAGATCAAGACCAATAGAAAGTGAGGAAGGAATAGAATAGCAATTGAATCTAGGACTTGATTCAATTAACTAGACAAGGAGGAACGATGAAGGTAGGATCAGATCACCAGGTGGACATTGAAAGATGAAAACTTTCAATAGTGTGACTTCTTTCTCTACATTGATAAAATCAAATGGATAAACACCCCTAAGTTCCAGCCTATCTTCTTAACAAATTTCAATGCAACATGATGTGTTTTACTATTCCCGAGTCCTTCTTGAAGAGGCTATATAAGGGACTCTCTTTTATTGTAAATATATCTCTTTTTGACAATCAGAATGAAACTCTACCCAAATTGAAAGGAATTTTTGAGACTTTGAGCTTAGTTTGTTTATCATATTTTGTTATTGGAATAATAAAGAAAGTGATTTTTCAGACTTTGTGCTGTGATATCTTTGTTGTTGAGGAAACTATTTTTATGTTTTTTGCCTTAATATATCTTCTGTTCCTTTAATTCAACAAGAAGAATTAGTGACAATAGTCAGGAAGGTGTCCTAAAGAGTCAAGTGTGGAGAGACATTGTGCCCCCATAATTGCATTTAGTGTGTTTTCTTTTCATTCTATGTAAAGGACCTTGGGACAACTTTGTGCCCTCATTGTCCTTCGTATCTTACTCTTGAGCAATTCAGGCGGAGACTTTGTGTTGCATCTCGATTTGCTAGTTATTACGTCCTTTTTTACATTTTTCATTTACTACCAAAAGTATTCTTGTGGCTTACTAAATAGTACTTCTAAAAGAAGAGTGTTTTTTGTCATTTTCCTTGAGTTTCTCCTTTGATTTGCACGCATCATCTCTAAAGAAAGAGAGATGGATGGTTTGTCCTACCCTTGAGTATTATTTTCTATTTATATATATCTAGCATATCTATAGGTAACCTCCCCTTGATGAGAGGAGAGATTAGTCCCCTTTTGATGTGATAAAAACTGCACATTTGGATGACTAGTCTTCCTACTTTGGCTAATCAGACCTATTTTGTCTATCAATATGCCAATCGACAAAATATTCAACCAATAGTTTTTGGTGACTCTATTGGGGATATAATATCCATTATCTATTTATAAACTATCCATTCACCTCCACACTAATTGGGAAAGAATGCACAATTTAAAGCCTCAATCTTTAACTGAAGCAAGGTCAATTCTTTTCCATTTTTGTTTCACAATCTGGTAGATTCAAGGTATACACAAAGCCAAAAGGCTAAAGGTATCATTGACCCTATATTTGAGTTGGTACAATAAAGTGATTTTGATCTATTTCCTTCACCATCTCATCTCCAATGAACCAAGAGTTTTCCTCCTACTAAAGTTAGATCTCCATTGCCAGAAGAAGTATCTACTTTTATTGTTAATAAAGCTTTGCCAATAATTACCCCTCTGAGATTTTTTATCCCTCCTTTTCATAATCTTGTAATGGTAGTTCAAGGCCCCTGGGGTAATGCTTTTGGTCCTCTCAATCTTACTCCACCTCTACGTGAGCTTCCATGCAGTTCAAGGAAGAATTTCTCCAAATTTTATGGTGATGGGAAAGTTCATCCTGATGAACACATTGTAACCTTTAGCATAGCTTATGGAGTAATAAAAGTAGAATTTGAAGATGTAGTCAGGATTTTTGTGGAGACACTACAAGGTGTTATTTTAGATTGGTTTTATCATCTACAAGCTCAGTCAATAACTGATTTGAATACTCTCAAAGGTAAGTTTGAAGCCAAATTTAAACATATAGAAGATGCACATGCACTTCTAGCTCAACTTACATAGATGAAGAAAGAGCCTTATGAGCCTATGAGAGACTTCATAGCTAAATTTGACAAATTGAGAAATAGAATCCCTGTAATAGCTTTACCTACAGTTGAGAATCTCAAATGCTTTTTCATTAATTCTCAGTTACCTAAAGTAAGTTTTCTTTTGAGATGTGCTAGTAAAATAGATCTTGTTGTAGCTCAACATTTGGCCACTGAGGTAGAAGATGATCTCATCTTAGTAGGGAAGATAAGAAAATATCCAACTAGAAATAGAGCTTCATCATCTTTTAAATATTCATCTACAAGCACCACAGATCTAATGGTGAAAAAATTGGCAAATGAGTTGCTTGATATCAAAAAGCAAATGGCTCAAGGAATGTCTTCTACTCCTTCATACAGAAAGACATTCCTAAATCAATCATATTAGGGTAGTGTTGCTAGGAATCAAGGGTAATAGAATCACCTTCCTCCCCCACAAGGAAAACTTACCCTGGAAGCTCCTCCAACCAATTCAACAATGGGATATCTTGAAGTAGAATCAAAGTTCTCTTTCTAGCCTAAATTGAATCAAGAAAATGACACTGATCTCCTTGAAAAAATCAAGAAGAATCAGCTTGCGACTCCCACATTGGTTTCCTAAACTACCAGGATGAACCCAGAAGCAAAGGAGAAGCTTTTGATGGATCATATGTAGTGTTTACCAAGTCTAAGAACCAGTTAGTCCAACAAGCTGATAAAGGAAAGATAGAAGAGCAACCTTAGCCAACAGTCATGATTGATATGTATGAAACCATTCTACCTTTTCAATTAAAGGATCTAGTAATCACCCAAAAGGCAAATACATCAATTTTGCCTTCCCCTTCTACTTCAAATTCACAAACTAGCCCACTTCCCATCCCTCCTAAAACTCAAAAAGTTAAAGAACCTTTCTCTATACCTAGCTCAATTTAGCCATTTGACCTAATCGATCATGTCAAAAAGATAAAAATATAAATTTTTGAGTTTGAATATTTGCAGTCCAATTCTAATTAATTGAATAAGCTAGTCCAATATGTCAAGAACCAAACCATCCCTACAGGACAAAAGGCTAAAAAGGTAACTCTTAATTCTCCAAAGAACATGCCTATTCTAAATAATCTAGTCATTACTCCCCCAACTGCTCTTGGAAAAATAGAACCTTTCTATGTTTCCCTATTAATTAATGGCCACAAGCTGAGTAACTGTATTATAGACTCAAGTGCATCTGACAATGTCATGCCTACTAAAGTAGCTGAGTCTCTTGGTTTCACACTGACCAAGACATTTGGGATATGTTTCTCCATGGAGAATAAGTAAGTACCATTGCTAGGGCAAATCAAAGATGCCTAATTTGCATTTATAGCCTTTTTAGACAAGAGAATCAAGATTACTATCTTGGTGGTTGGTGTCCCAGCATCCTATGGCATTTTGCTTGGATGAAATTTTTGTAAGGATGTGGGAGGAGAACTAAGCATGGATCTATCTGAGGCAAGGATCCTTGTACAAGGCATAATGAAGAGGTTACTCTTTGAAAAGGAGGCAAAATATGTGGTCACCCAGACATCAGCCCCTGAAGCTCAAATTCTTTTTGAATCTATAGGTATGGGTAACTAATTTATATCTATAGATGAAGTGCATGAAACACCTGATATAACTCTTGAAAGTGTCAACTCAGAAATCAATTCAACTAGAAAAGTAGAAGAACTAATAGGCTATAATACAGATAAAGAAGGACCCTCCATCTCTGATGAAGGAAAGTCTAAATAAAAATTAGTATTAGATGAAATATGGATTTTGGAATTCTATGGCAACTATTCCTCTACTGGTTCAGGAGCTAGGATTGTGTTGATATCTCCTCAAGGAGATATGTTTCCTTCATCTTACAAATTACAATTTAGCAACACTAACAATACAACTAAATATGAATCTCTACTGCTTAGAATGAAGGCTGCTCAAGAAAAAGGCATCAAGTTTCTTCATGCCAGAGGGGATGCTAAATTAGTGGTTTGTAAATTAAGAAATATTTACCAAACCAAGAATGAAAGATTACACCACTACCGAAACCTAGTTTGGGACCAAATTGAAGGCTTTGATGCTTTCAACATTTCTGCCATATCCAAAGAGTCTAATGACAGAGCTGATACACTTGCTATTTTAAGAACTCTTTTTGTTCCTCATTTAGATTTCAAAGAAGACAAGTATACTATTGAGCTGGTCTATAGACCAAGTGTTCTTGACAATGCTGATTATTGGCAAGTATTCAATGATGATCATCAAATCGTTACTTTCCTAGAATGAAAAGACAATTTTGAACAACTACATTTTAAAGGCAATGAACCTCAAAATTATGAATCAACCTCTGAATCTAGTTTAGATATAAATGAAGAATTCTTATAGCTAAAAGGAAAAAAAATTCCCAAAGGCCTGGTTTCTCTTGAGAAGCTATTTGACAAGCATGATAGATTCGTCAAACAATAGTAAGCAGACTCAAGTTTCTCTTAGGGATTCGATCAAGTAAATTTGACCACTAAAAAAAATCCCAAGATGGTCAACATTGGTAAGTGCTGCACCCTTGAAGAAAGATTCAAGTTCACCACTTTACTCTATCAATACATGGATGTCTTAGCATATTCTTATGAAGACCTAAAGTCTCTCAGACCTGATGAAATCCACCATGACATTCCTCTCAAGGCTAACTCAATGCCCTACAAGCAAAAATCTAGACAGTATAATCCAAAAATATCAAGTACTATTCTATCTAAGATATAAAAAATTTTAAATGCTAGAATCATCTTCCCAATCCATCATTCCACATGGATTGCCAACATAGTGCCTGTAAGGAAGAAGAATGGTGAAATTAGCATTTGTGTAGATTTTAGGAATCTGAATCAAGCATCTTTGAAATATAATTATCCTTTGCCAATTATGGATCAAGTGCTTCAAACAGTGATAGGTTTAGAGATGTTATCAATGTTGGATGGCTTCTCAAGATATAATCAAGTTAAAGTTGGTGAAGCAGGCTAACACAAGACTGCATTCACCATACCTTGGGGTACATTTTCATATAGAAGAATGCCTTTTGGTTTAATAAATGCTGGTGATACCTTTCAGAGAGCAATGGATCTAACCTTCAAAGATGAAATTGGTAAATTCATAGTGGTATACCTTGATGACTTGACTGTATTTTCAAAGTGTCGATCTGATCATGTATGCCACTTACAAGAAGTGTTGGAGCGTTGCTGCTAGAATGGTATTTCCTGTAATCCTAAAAAGTCTATTTTTGGAGTAACAAAGGGGAAACTCCTTGGACACATTGTGTCTAAAGAAGGCATAAAGATTGACTCAGATAGAGTCAAGTCTAATCAAGAGCTTAATTTTCCTACAAGCAAAAATGTTATTCATTCTTTCTTCATAAAGGTGAATTTATTATGGAGATTCATCCCTGAATTTGCTGAGAAGACTAGACACATTGTGAACATGATGAAAGGGAAGACCATCTTTAGCTGGACTAAAGAAGGTACATCAGAATTTCAAAATATCAAGACTGCCATTACTCATGCCCCTACCTTGGTTTGTCTAGATTACAACAAAGATTTCATCATATACAGCTATGCATCTGAACACACTCTTTTAGCAATTTTTGTTCCATAGGACAAGGAATGTATGGAATCTCTTATCTCTTTCATGAGTTTCCCTCTCAAAACCATGAGATGAAGTATTCAAATGTAGAGAAGCATGCTTATGCATTGGTGAAAGCAGTCAAAAATTTCTGCTTCTATATTCTGAATTCACACATTACTACCTTAGTTCCTGACAATACAGTCAAGTCTATATCAACTCAATAGGAGTTTGGCATGAAAAGAGTTAATTAGATTGCAAAAAAACAAGAGTTTGATTTAGACATCAAGCTGACAAAGCTAGTTAGGGGTAAAGGCCTATGCCAATTAGTTGTTGAAAATAAGCTAGAGACACACAACATGAAGAAATTGAAGTGGAAGAGATACCAACAGTCCTTTTTATCTCCACTACTAATGAGTGGTATTCAAGTATCACTCATTTCCTTACTTATGGTGAATTTCTTGCTCATTTTTCTTACATAGAAAGGAGGACTATCAAGTTGAAAGCTACCAATTTTGTCCTTTGGGACAATGGCTTATACAAGAGAAGCATAGATGGAGTATTCCTTTGATGTGTAGACAAAGAGCAACAAAGCTATATTTTGAAATCTTTCCACAATTTGGCCTATGGAGGACATTTTTTTGCTCTTGTGACTACTCACAAGATTCTACGAGCTAGGTATTACTATCAAACTCTTTTCCAAGATGCACATAAGTGGGTGAAAAAATGTAAACTATGTCAGTAATTTGTTGGGAGACCCAAGTTAACTGCTATGCCTCTCAAGCCAGTGATCATAGAAGCTTTACAATAATGGGGGATTGATTTTATTGGGACAATAAACCCATCTTCAAGTGCTAGACATGATTATGTCCTTACAGCAACTGACTATTTCACCAAGTGGATAAAAGCAATCCCAACTAAGCATGCTACTTCAGAAGTTGTATGCAACTTCCTCAAAGAAAATATCATTTCCATGTTTGGATTTCTAATCAAAATTATTACTAATAATGTAGCTTGTTTCACCTCCCAAGAGACTACATAATTCTATTTCCATTATGGAATTATACTCTCTCATTCTTCTGATTATTTTCCACAAGGGAATGGACAAGCTGAATCCAGCAATAAGAACTTGGTAACTATCATCAAGAAGCTAGCAGATGATAATCAAAGAACATGGCATAAAGCATTAGTTGACGCTTTATGGGTAGACATAATCACACCAAAGAGGGCAATTAGTATGTCTCCTTTTCAACTTCTTTATGGTATCAATGCTGAGATACCAATCACCTTAGAATTTCCATCCTTGAAATTGGCAAAGGCAACTGAAGATCAGACATATGAAAGCTCTCTTGATAAAATAATCATGTGCCTGATTGAGTTGGAGGAATAGAGAACCATGATGGTGGATAGATGTGTTGCTCATCAAATTTTGGTAAATAAACTTTTTGACCAGAAGGCCAAAAATCATGATTTCCAGATTGGGGATCAAGTCCTACTGTGGGACAAAAGGAGAGAACCAAAGGTGATGCATGGAAAGTTTGACTCCATTTGGAGAGGCCCATTTATAATTCACCATTAAGTTGGTGAAAACAACTTTCTAATGAAATATCAAGATGGCACACTCTTCTCTCTGTCTCATAATGGGTAGCATCTGAAACACTTCAACTCTTGAAGTATCAGATCATTACATCTGTATATATGTATATTTATACAATTTTTTATTCTATTATATTTTGTTTGTTTTATTTTTTGATGCCTTTCATTTCTGGATAGAATGAATTTGTAGCCCAATGGTACACATGAAGACATTGGAGATTCTAGATTCTACTCCCTTCAATTCTTTTTGCAATTGATAGAAGTTCCCCAACTGGAGCTAGTTGTTGTCCCCCAAAAAATATCACTCATTTTTGGGACAACATTTGAACTATTTTGGTCCTACAGACCAAAATTGTCTCTTCCCTTTCAAAATTTATCTTGGGCATTCAAATTCCTCATTTTTCAAGCTTCTCAAAAATCTACAGACTCTGCAAGCTTGAATCTATGAACTCAGTAGGAAGAGGAATCTACAGACACTGCAGGCCAAGTTAAATGGGATTTACAGGTTGATTTCTACAAACTTGATTTATACGGACTCTACGGGTAGGTTCATTTCTACAATTTTAAAGGATTCTGTAGGTAGGTTCAACCAAAATAATTAGTTTCTAACACTTGGTCATTTTTGGGATTGGTTCAGTGCCTTGGTTTAATCAAAAATCTCCATCAACAAATATCTAAGCAAAGAAGGCTTGAACCGTTGAACCATTGAACCACTTTTGTTCAAAGGTTCAACAAGATCAAAGTTCAATAGGTTCAATGCTTTCAATTCAATGGCAGGTTCAATCAAAAGAATAGTTCAATGGCTTGGTTCAACCAAGCGGTTCAATGCTTTATTTCACTTGGGTGGTTCATCCACTTTGTTTCAACTCTTTGGTTCATCCTTTGGTTCAATCAAATGGTTCATCAATTGGTTTAAGGCTTCGTTTGAACCATTGAACCAAAGCTTGGTTCAATGGTTAGTTCAACATATTTTGGTTCAAATGTGGGTTCAAACAAATGGTTTAAAGGTGGGTTCAATCAAGTGGTTCAATGTTTAGTTCATCCGCTTGGTTCATTCAATTGGTCCATCAGCTTGAACCATCAGCTTGAACCATTTTGGTTCAATCCTGGTTCATCAGCTTGGTTCAATGCTTGGTTTAACCAAGTGGTTCAATGTTTATTTCAATGGAGTAGTTCATCGACTTGGTTCAATGGAGTGGTTTAACATTTGGTTCAATGAAACAGTTCAACAGCTTGGTTTAACCAAGTAGTTTACTCAGATGGTTCAAAGGAGTAGTTCAAATGCAAAAGTTCAAAGAACCTCTCAAAGGACAAAGTGCCCTTATGAAGGGCACTTGGATGAAAAAAGTACCCTTCGAAAGAGTCATTTTCAAAGAAGACTCAAAAGGTAAATTCCTTCAAATTTTTATTTAAGTCAGCCAAAAAAGTCTAAGGAATAATTCCTTCAGACTTTTGTCTAAAGGAATTCCTTCGGATAAAAAGTCTGAAAGAATTTAGAGAAGATGTAGGTAGAAATCCCAAAAAAATAACCAAGGACAATGGATGGAACAATTTCGCAGACTTTTTGTCTATGAGAAATTTCCATGGACTTTTTGTCTATGGGAAATGTCTGTAGACTTTTTGTTTAGGGGAATTTGTCTATAGAGAAAGCTTGAGGAAAGCTCACGAAAGACTTCTAAGGAAAAGGCCGCCGAAGGACCCCGAAGGGCAGGTGCCCTTACGGGGGACTCTCAGTTTCCAAATTGAAGGACATTTCCCTAAGGTTAAAGGGTCACCTTCCCTTCAGGTTGATATAAAATGAGGAATCTGAAGGAAGAATCTAGCGACCCACCAGAATAAAGAAGCCCGAAGGCCATCTAAAGACTGCCCGAAGGGTAGATACCTTTGTGAGGGGCTCTTCTTGACCCAAGGTAGATTATTTCTTAAGGCCCAAAATGGTAAGTTCTTTGTAAGAAAGTGCTAAAAAAAAAGCTAAAGAAGGACCAAGGGGTGATGCGCCTGAAGATGTCAAATTCAAGACAGCAAACTAGCTGTTGAAAACATAGTGACAAGCACGCAAACATCAATTTTAAAGCTCATGAAATAGCCGTTGATCCTTTGAATCTACAGACCCAAATGTATTCATAGGCTTTAAGGCCAAGACCAGCAGAAAGTGAGGAAGGAATATAACAATAAATTAAATCTAGGACCCGATTCAATTAACTAGAAAAGGAGGAATGATGAAGGCAGGATTAGATCGCCAGGTGGACATTGAAAGTTGCAAACTTTCAATAGCATGACTTGTTTCTCTACATTGATAAAATCAAATGGGTAAATGCCCCTAAGTTCTAGCCTATCTTCTTAACAGATTTTAATGCAACATGATGTGTTACTATTCTCGAGTCCTTCTTAAAGAGGCTATATAAGGGACTCTCTTTTATTGTAAATATATCTCTTTTTGACAATCAGAACAAAACTTTGCCCAAATTGAAAGGCATTTTTGAGACTTTGAGCTTAGTTTGTTGATCATATTTTGTTATTGGAATAAAAAAGAAAGTGATTTTTCAGACTTTGTGTTGTGATATCTTTGTTGTTGAGGAAATTGTTCTTATGTCTTTTTCCTTAATATATCTTCTATTCTTTTAATTCAACAAGCAAAATTAGTGACAGCAATCAGGAAGGTGTCCTAAAGAGTCGAGTGTGGAGATACTTTGTGCCCCCATAATTGCCTTTAGTGTGTTTTCTTTTCATTTTTGTGTAAAGGACCTTGGGATGACTTTGTGCCCTCATTGTCCTTCGTATCTTACTCTTGAGCAATTCAGGTGGAGAATTTGTGATGCATATCAATTTTATAGTTATTACATCCTTTGTTACATTTTTCATTTACTACTAGGAGTATTCTTGTGGTTTACTGAATAGTACTTCTGAAAGAAGAGGAGTGCTTTTTGTCATTTTCCTTCAGTTTCTCCTTTGATTTGCACGCATCATCTCTGAAGAAAGAGAGATGGATGGTTTGTCCTACCCTTGAGTATTATTTTCTATTTATATATATCTAACATATCTATAGGGAATGTCCCCTTGATGAAAGGAGAGATTAGTCCCCTTTTGATGTGGTAAAACCTACACATTTGGATGACTAGTCTTCCTACTTTGGCTGATCAGACCTATTTTGTTTATCAGTATGCTAATCGAAAAAATATTCAACCAACACAATTAAATGAATATTTGATTGACAAAAGAACAATTAAAAATTCCACTATTATTCTAATTAAGTATAAATATTACTTAATTGTCCTTCAACTTTTATAATCCAAAATCAAGTATTAAGCCAATTATTTACAAAATTATTAATTTAATCCAAAATTATAATGACACATCCCTAAATGGGGCAATGCATCATTTCAGAACATCTAATTTAACATCAACACCCTAAATTTATTCACTCTTTGGTAAGTGTTATTACAACATAATTAAATGAATATTTTATTGAAAAAAGAACAATGACAAATGCCACTATTATACTAATTAATTATTAATCCTACTTAATTATTCTTACATTTTTATAATGGAAAGCTCCATGGATTTGAAATTATCTATCTTCTAAATGCACAAATTGAATTATTTCCACACGCAAGGTGACATCATCATACCAGGTGTGCAAGTAAGATATATTACACATCTCTTACACAATATTACTCTTGCACCCCTCTTACACACTCAAGGAGAAGTCATGATGTGAACCTATTGAATTTATATGACATACTCCATCCCTTTTTTTCAACATTTTATCCCTCTCATTTATGAAAATGGAGGACTATTCTTAGACCCTTGATATTCATCTCAAGATGTATGATCCACAATCATTTTTCAACTCTATAAATGAAAGGGTCTTCACAATCTTTCACAATGAACAACTAGTGTAGTAAAGATATGCCAAATCTTAAGGGCATATCTCAATAGTTCTTCAACATTTCCAAGCTAAGCCAAGTGTTTAAAGGGGGAAATGTTACCCATACATGGAGTCAACATTTCCAAAGAACTATAAATATATAATATGATCACATACCTCTTTAGAATATCAAGAAAAGGAGTCTTAAAATAAGGTATAACATGTTTATTTTCTTTCTACTTGACTTACCTTTTATTTGATCTTGCTCAATCCTAGTGGATAGGCTTAGGGTGTTATTTTCCTCAAGTTGATTTGATGTTTTATCACTAACAATGAACTGAACCTCTTTGTATTCCTAATCTAAAATAAAAATATATTTCATGTATTGGTAGTATACACAAATTTAAAATCATCCCATGCATGTCTTAGGCCCATTATTTGAATGTCAAATAGTCTAATTATCATACCTAGTGGTTTTCTTGTTTCTTTCATGACTCTCACATCCCAAGAGAATTCACACTATTCTAATAAGTTATTAATTGTCTTGGATGCACAAATAGGTGAACATTTTCATGCAAGGGGTTAATAGACAAGTTCATATTAATTTCAAACATGATATCACATTCTTATTCTTCACAATCCTCTCATAGATTCAAGACAACTATTTCATGTATGTAGAGAGAAATTATTGAAATCTTGACTTGGAGAAGATAATAGATGGATAGGAAAATATTTCCATGCATTCCCTAAAGAAATCAATAAACTACGTAGTCATTTAAAATGAGTTGTCTAGCTCAGTAGCGCATGTTCATTTCTCATAGTATTAAGAGTATAAAACTGGATAGCAATTGATCAGATCAGAACATGTGAATGTGTGCTTCATATTGTTTATGACAATTGTAAATTTTTTTGAGTGATTGATTGTACATGTTTTGATCATCACAAGAGGAATAATCAAATATTTTTGTAGTAGTGGAATAAGATCTTACTCAACAAAAAGACTTGCTTATTTTTTAGTAACCACTAAAAGTCACCTTTTGTCTTTATAACTCTCCACTATGCTTTTTTAATTACTTAAAAGGTTATGATTTAGTTTTTAAAGATGTAATGAAAAACTCACAATGAAATAGGAACAATTTACCATACAGGTGTTTATGGGTGGTTACAAGGTGTTTTCACTATCTAAAGATATAAATATAGGTTATGCTCATTGTAAAGGGTTTTTTTTGACATTATGAGAACTTTTGTCAATATGAAAGGAAGGAGTTTGTATGTATATAACCATGAAGGATCAATACAAAAGTGATTTATATGACTTTGTGATATGATTTTTTATGGCTACATGATGTGAATGAGTATGCTAATCTATTTTGATTATTCCTTCTTAAATTTGCTAAAACACTATTGTTAGATAGTCAATGAAAGTAAATATTTTAGTGTAGAGTTTTTGTTGAATCTACATAAGGATTTTTACCATTTTGAAACCTTGTTGAGATCAAAAATTGAGTTTATGTTTGTTTTTATTGGAAAATATGAGGTTATTTTATCTATTTATTTTTAATGCTATCCAATCTCCTTGGTGTATGTATCATGTTCATATGTTTAGAATATGTCTTTCCCATATCATTTTCATGATAAAAGTTTCCTATGTTAAAATCTCAATTCCTAGATTAGTCTAGTGAGTTTCTATGTTTAGCTACCTAAAGTTATGATTTTCCTTCTCTGGGTTTTTTATAGCCAATTTATGTGTTTAACATGATAAAATTATCCCATTCTCCCAACTTTTCCTCATTTATATTTTTACCCTTCATTTATCATTTCCATCACCTTTACATACTTTTTCGTTAAAATTACAAACCCCCATAGAAAATAATGTTGTTGTATCATGCATTCATTTTACTTCAAAAAAGGTAATTTTTACTAATAATAGGATAGGGGATCTATCCCTAGGTTATTGACTGAAATTCTAAAATTCCCCCCTTGATAGAATTTTTCTCCAAAAAATTTATGTGACTTTGTGAGGAGCTGATGTGCCTTCTACACTCAATTTTTAGACATGTATAGGAACCTCCCCTAGAATGGAGGTTTCCAACTCTGTTGATATAAAGTAAGTAGTGCTTAAATATTTGTGATATATGAAATGGTGTTGGTTCACCTCAACCTAGACATTTTATGTTTCCCATGGGGAAAATGTTTTGGGCCATTGGCCTTGGCCCAATACAATGAGTTATTTGTAGGCTCAAGGAAGAGATTTTTAAAGTTTTAAGGAAAACTTTAACAAGCTATTGATAATCATGTCATTTATTTCATATTTTCATATCACATCTTTGGAGTTATGCATGAAGAGGTTTATGTAAGAAATTTTGTTTTAAATCTCACTAGACCTAATCTTGAGTGGTTCTAGCACCTAGAAGATGCATGCTTTGTGAATTGGGACTCCGTGAAGAAAAAAATCCTTGAAAAATTAAAACCATATGTGGAAGTGTGTACATTATTCTCAAATTTAATCCAAATCTAGAAGTAAGAAGATGAGAAGATGAAAGTGTTCATAGCATGTTTCAATAAATTATTGAAAATAATTCCTTAGAATGATCAACCAAGTCCTGATAATCAACTCTATATATTCATTAGCTCTATACATTTGTAGATCAAATTAATCTTGATGAGAAACTAGCTAAATGACATAGAAGATTCAAAACAACAAGATGTTAATATTGAATATGACATGATTTTATCTAGAATGTTGAAGAAATAATTTTCCAAACATGCAATAAATACCTTAACTAATAAGGAAGTGATATAATTTGTTGTGATCAAGATACCTTCACATTCAAAACAAAGTTTTAGAAATAAAATATATAATCAAGCATGTCAAAACTTTAATAAATAAAGAGATAAAGTGCTTCATGTCATGTATGAGTGTTTCAATTTCAAAATCATGAAATAAACTAGACATTTTGAAGAACAAGTGATTAACTAGATAACAAACAAAGAATTTGGATTCCCTCTTGGTAAAGACTAAATGGTTATACATATTTCATAAGATTGCTCAAACCTCATAGTCCTAGTGTTGGTTGAATATTTTGTTGATCAACGTACTGATAAACAAAATAGGTCTAATCAGCCAAAGTAGGAATATTAGTCATCCAAATGTATAGGTTTACCACATCAGAAGGACATTGATCTCTCCTCTCATCAAGGGGAGGTTCCCTGTAGGTAAGCTATATATATATATATATATATATTAACAAAAAATAATACTCAAGGGTAGGACAACCATCCATCTCTCTTTCTTCAGAGATGATGTGTGCAAATCAAAGGAAAAACTCAAGGGAAATGACAGACAACACTCCTCTTCTTTCAGAAGTACTATTCAGCAAACCACAAGAATACTCCAGGTAGTAACAACAAAATGTAGTAAAAGATGTAATAACCAAAAATTGAGATGCAACACAAAGTCTCCACCTAAATCACTCAAAAGTAAGATACAAAGGACAATGAGGGCACAAATTCTTCCTAAAGTCCTTTAAATATAAATGAAAAGAAAACACACTAAAAGGCAATTATGGGGGCACAAAGTCTCTCCATAGTTGACTCTTTAGGACACCTTTCTGACTAATTTCACTAATCCTGCTTGTTGAATTAAAGGAACAAAAGATATATTGAATAAAAAGACATAAGAACAAAATCCTCAACAATAAAGATATTACAGCATAAATTATGAAAAACCATTTGCTTTCTTATTCCAATAAAAAAATATGATAAATAAACTGAGTTTAAAGTCTCAGAAGTGCCTTTCAATTTGGGCAGAGTTTAGTTTTGATTATCAAAAAGAGATCTTACTTTTGAGCGATTTAGGTGGAGACTTTGTGTGGCATCTTGATTTGCTGGTTATTACATCTTTTACTACATTTTGTTTTTACTACGTGGAGTATTCTTGTGGTTTATTGAATAATACTTCTGAAAGAAGAGGAGTGTTGTCTATCATTTCCCTTGAGTTTTTCCTTTGATTTGCACGCATTATCTCTGAAGAAAGAGAGATGGATGGTTTGTCCTACCCTTGAGTATTATTTTCTATTTATATATATATATATATATATATAACTTACCTACATGGAACCTCCCCTTGATGAGAGGAGAGATCAGTGTCCTTCTGATGTGGTAAACCTACACATTTGGATGACTAATCTTCCTACTTTGGCTGATTAGACCTATTTTGTTTATCAGTACACTGATCGACAAAATATTCAACCAAAACCTAGGATAAAATTTATTTTTTGAAGGATAATTGATTAAACCAAAAATAAAAAAGGACAATAGTACAAAATATGATGTTTTGGTTTCTAAAAAAAAGATAACATGGAATTGGTTTCCTATAAATAAGAAGATCCCTCTTATACTAGAATGAAAAATCAATAGTCAAAATACAAAATTTTATTGGTGTTTCCCTTTCATGTTCCACTATAAAATAGTTTACTAAAGGATGTGAATCCAAAGCAATAAAGCTTACACATTCTAAAGATCATATTCATGATAAGGTTGAAATGCAAGAAGATGAGAAGATGAAACAAGAGAAATGGTGCTTAATATTTATTACAAGTGAAATGGAAATTGTCAAAATCGAATAAATTGATGAATGATAATGTTTCATTCAATGATGAGTTTGTTTCTACCACGAGAAGTAATTTAATAAAGAATATCTTCACTAAATTCACTCTAGAGTATACTCTTATTTTTTCCTAGCTTAATAAAAGATATGGAATACACTTATCTCTTATTTGAATCATGTATCTAAAACAAACACATTCAAAGACACTCAAGAAGACATTGAAGAAGTATAATATTAATAAAAAATGCTCCCAGAAGACTAGAGAACTTGGTATGATTTTGTTTCAAAACTTGGTGATATTGTTTATTTGTTCATTCATGACTATCTTAGTATTCATAGTAATCATAATTTCATCCTCTTTTCACATTCTTGGTCACTATTGTCAAATATGTTTGAGCCTCATAAGCCAAATCCATTGTTACGAAATGACAGGTACTTATCTTATCCAGTTAATGGTTTTTTATAGTCTTTTATTTTCCTTTGCTCCCTATAAATAGTTCTACTTTCCCCATTTTGGCTTGTTCAATTTTCTCATCTATGTTTTGGGGTGTTTATGTGTTATTTTTAATAAATATAATAGCATACATTTATTTTCCATTCCTCTCTATGTGTTGGAATTTTTACTCACTCATGTTTTTAGTTTTTTCTCTATCAAAAAACTATTAGTGGGAAATCACATTATTTGCATGAAAAGGTCAAGAAAACCATTGTTTCAGAATGTATGAAAGGATCACATTTTTATGAGGTGTATGAGCATTGATTGGTGATTAAATATCAAAGTTATGTTTCCTCTTACACTTGATTTGAACTCAAATGAACTATACATTTTCATTCCTATGCCAAAGTTCTATAGTGAAAGTATTCTTCAATTATTGGAATGACATTCAGCTCAGAGCTTCAAAACATTTTAGCTTGATGTTAGAATTGACAAGAAAACATTTTTGTTGGAATCTTCAAGTGAATAGGAACATATGTAGAATTTATAGAGTAGTGGATTTGACACATCAAACATGTTCATTTCTCATATAATTAAGAGTGGTGAGTTGGATGTCTATTGGTTGGATTGAGATATACAAATTTTTCAAAACAAGTGATCTGACCTAAAAACATGTGTTCATTTCTCATACAATTGATATAGGTGACATGGATATCAATTTATTCGATTATGATCTATAAATGTGTGATACACATTATTTTTAGGATTACATAGAAAATTGAAGGCACCCATCACCAAATATTATGGATTTCTCTTTCATTCCATTAAGAAATATGGAACCACAATCAGAGCTAAATTTGTTTATGAAAATTTACATTTCATGGAAACACCCTCAATATCACTCCTATGGGTGATTCAAGGTGTTTTATTTATAAGGAAGTAAAAAGTTTCTATAATGGACACCAACTCTATATCCCAATAGACATGGCTTAATTTTCATGTTGAAACCTACTCCAATGATTTCCCATGATAATAAATCATAAAGGAGTGCTTCACTTTTGTTCACCAAAGAAAACTTATTGTGGTTAGTTCATGTCACCAAGAAATCAATTGAATATGATTCTACTTAGTTTCTCCATGTATAAACATCCAAATTTATTATAACTACATAAATATATCATTTGGATTCGGGGAAAGAGCAACAAATGTCAACATAAAGATCATGACTCCATAATTTTGACTCACAAGAAAAGAGGCTCTAGTTTTGTTACTAGACATGGATCATATTTGGTTTTGGTGCAAACAATCAGAGCTAGTAAAGAGCATCTAAAAGAGGTCATTGTTTCTTACCACTGATAAGGGATTATTCACTAGGACCTCAACATAGTGATCCTCAAACACACTTGTAAAATCATTTGTATTATGATCCAAATATTTTCAAATAACAAATTGTTGAATAATTGAAAAATGAGAGACCTCTTTCAAATCCTACATATTATGGCCATTGGAATTATCTTCTTTGTGATATTATTAGGGATATAAGCTATGCAGACTTCATATTTATTACCTATGATGATGTTAATATTCTAGAGACTTTTCCATGCATTCATGGACCTTGTCAATGAGGGGCAATATCAATATTGGATATTTTCAAGAGAACCTAGGCTCATAGGGAAATAAGAGTTTATATAATTCAAAAATAAAATAATTTGATAATATTATTCAGGGTCCATACAAAAATCCAAATTCAAGTGGAATTAATTCTTATTTATTTCCATTCTTAATATCATCTCAAGGTTCTTTTCAAAATAACCAACTTGCATCAATTTCCTATTAGTGGTTGGGTTTTGGAATCCCAAAAAGTCTATGATATCTCAAGAATTTTTCAAGAAGTTGTATTCAACTTTGTAAACTTGAGTAGGTATGTAAAGTTCACAAAAATTAATATATAACGTGATTTAATATA
Source organism: Torreya grandis (assembly GCA_037957365.1). NCBI lineage: Eukaryota > Viridiplantae > Streptophyta > Pinopsida > Cupressales > Taxaceae > Torreya > Torreya grandis. The sequence continues at coordinate 1,035,798 of JARHVA010005901.1, read as the reverse complement.
AAATAATTTTTTTTAATTCTAGTCAAAATTTCCAAGCCTGCACAATGTAATGAGACATTGAAGTGTTTTTATAAGTTTTTGAAGCTCGATTAACATATATTTTTTTAAATAATGCAAAATTCCCTTTTCAAGTATGAAAAATATTTAACCAGATGTCAAAACTTATCAAATGTAGTTTCAGGTGGATTTCTTAAGCCTCTTTTATATAAATTGTTAGAGGCACAATCACTAAGAGGGGGGTGAATCAGTGAGCCCAAATAATTCAACTTCAATTCTAATATTTACAAATACTTAAAGAGTTAACACAAGAATATATATCATTCATAACAATAAGAAACATAGACAATGCAAGACGATCAAATAACACATGACATATGTGAGAAACCCTCTTGGGGAATAAAACCCACTGGAACCTATAATTAGACTATTATCCTATAATAACAATATTAAATTTAGACCATCTAAATGATCAACGAGCTACAATCCCTATTTGATGAAACTCCAATCACACAAGGTGCTAACACACCTATCTAGCTAAATTACAACAACAACTAGATCTTTTATCAAGTTTCACCTTGCAAGGAGGCTACAACCACCTTAGATGTTGATAATAAACAATAAAATCTATGAACACATCCAAATTTGAATTGATGTCAACAAAACCTAATGATGGACCTCTATTTATCACTCTTCACTCTTCACCTTCACTCACTGTCAATCTATAAGATCACTATTCTACCAATAAAATTATGACCTACATGTCATACAAATAGTCCTCAAATTGATCTGATATTTAACTCATCCTCAGGGCACTATACCCCTCCACTCCACAAAAATCATACATAATCCTCTCCCTAGTCTCTCCTTAGTCTCTCACAAAAAAGTTTAGAACCCAACAACTTTGATTCCACTATTTATAGAGAAATCTTGATAATCACTACCTTGGTCAACCATTAGGCATGCCTTAGCCCTTAAGGTATCTATCATATGAATACACTATTCAATACAGTATTCATAGGTCAGCCATAACATCTATGGGTGACCCTGAAGTAGCTACAACTTTTAATAAGGCTTTTATAGCTCTTATAGGTCTCATGAAGACCTATAAACACATTTAACACACTCTCAAGCAAAATATGAACATAAGACCACTTTCAAATACATGGGTCCACTCTTTATGTACCCTTCAACATCCTCAAATGATCATATTTAACTTAGCTCACCTTTATATATGCTCAAATAACTCAAACACTGACCTAGTGCACATAGTCACCATGAACAAACACATAGTCCACTTCTTAAGCATTGTTCATACTCAAGATAGATTCATCACACTTCCAAAATCCACACAAAACATCCTTATATATTATAAAACATGTTCTAATTTCTAATTCATCATGAAACATCAAAATAACATCAACATAAGCTCAAATATCTTTCTCAGGTCACTTGCATAATAAGCATGAACACATAATCAACTTCTAGGTATAATATCTTTAACTATACTTGACTTCATATCTTCAAATTAGGTTTATTATATGTGCTATGAAGTCCTCTACATATATATATTTTTACTTCACTAGAAATTTCATCGTAGATCGAAAGTTATGGTCCAAAAACCAAACATTGGTTTTTCCTTTGCAAATTCAAATATTCAAATGTAAATGATCATAGCTAACCTTTGACCACTTTTCAATCATCTCATGTCCTCTCTACTCACATTGAATACACACCATCAATCTTTCCTAAGATATAATGCATAGACTACCAAAACTAAATGTTAAACATCTGACATTTGACCTCATCTTGTATAACCTAAGAACTTTGTCTCAGCATGTTCCATTGATCTTTATGGATCAACCAAGTCTTTAGTGATCAACACTCACCATTCGATTAATCTAAATGAATGCTTGTTTACCATTAGATCATTATCTTATACCTTTTCTCAATCATTAAACATCATGCACCTATCCTCATTATTTTGCCTCCTGACTCCTTAGAGTAACATGCATTGTTGATATTACTCAAGCTTTAACTCTTATAGAAATTACCAAGTATGGGAACCTTTTCAATATGATTGAGTAGTCATTTTTACACCTCAATAACTTCTTCTGCACTTACATGATCTCAAATTTGGACCACATGATCTCCTCACATAGGAAAATATAATAATGTGACACAAATATATTTAAGCCTTCATATGTGAAAGATATATCTCCATTAAAGTGCCTTCTCAAAATGTTATGTCAAAAATCCAACCATGCCAAAATATATCTGGAAGATCAACTTTTCTCCTACATAGCTTTTGTTGTGCTTCAGCACATGATCTCAAATTTAGCAAAAATCATCTATGATCAAAATTAAACAAACCCATATGATCAGTTTCTCTTGATACATTCATATGTACAAGATATAACATCATAAAAATTCTCACTTGGTTCTTTCTACCACACTAAAATATTGGCTATGGGAAAACATAGTCAAACTGCCTGGGAACCCAACTTTGCATCTGCATATATTTTGACATGCTACATCACATGATCTAAAATTAAGCATAAATAAACTAGTAAAAAAAATAAACAAACCCATATGATAATTTTGTCCATATACCTCCACATGTGAAAATTCTTACCTCATCAACATTCTTACTTAGCTCTTTTTGGACACCTACAAATTTGGCTAAGTATGAGAAAATAATGAATTCTAAATAAGAAGCCAACTTTGCACCCTCATAACTTTAACCACACTTCAACACATGACTTGAGATTTGGTACATAATAAATAGGTACTAATTTTATCATTACCATATGACCAAATCCCCTTGAATAATTCATATGTTGCAATGGTGGCATCATCAACTACCTACTCAAATTTTCTGTCACTAGACCCAAAGTGTCTAGATGAAAACTATGATCAACTAGATGAATTCCACTTATGCACATAAGCTATCCAAGAATATATAACATCTTAGGGACCTATTTCACATTATTAAATCACCATACTCATCCCTAATCTTCTTTATCCATGTCAATACTGAATATCAACCAACCATACATAAAGCACACTTGAACAAGCACATTGCACAATTTGTCATTGTTACCTAGGCTATCAAAGCACTTCAACCACTCACTAGAGAATATCCATGACACCACCATGACATAATCATGAAAATTATCTAAAAATATCCCCCTTTTTCATTGATGTCAACACCCATCAATATAGTAATATATAGCTTACTTTCTTTCTCTTCAAAGCACTCACACAATATGACCTTTCTCCCCAACATGAACTTTCTCCCCCTTTAGTACAATGACAAAGTGGGATCAATCTGATAATAATGACCTAAAAATATTATCAAATAGGATAGGACCATCTTATGAGATGATACAAACTCCCCCTTACCTTAAGCCAACCTCTTCTTGTCTTGACAACTTCCTCTTGCTCCATGCCAACACTCTCTTCAACCAAGCACTGCAACCAATGAAGAAAGAACACATAAAAATAAAAAAAATCTGATGGAACAAATCAATAAACATCTGATAGGGACCCCCCCTAATAAATCTAAGCAATTTCACCTTATGAGCATCTTCATATCTCCACACACCATAAAGAATCACCACACATGCTTATTATCCTTCTCTCACATTATGATAAGGACTACCAAAATAACTTCATGAAACTCAAAAAATAGGAAAAATTCACTAAAAAAACTTTATAACTCATCTTGAAACACACATTCCTTTCTATTTTGGATAAATAGATCAAAAAGCACTCTTCTTCAAACTAGGCCTATCTAGCCTCCTTATATCCCTACCTGAAACTTGCAAAGCATAAAATTTTCAATGGACACATCTTCAAGACTTTAAAGTTAATATATAGATAAATATAATATTCCCCCTTAAGCACACAAATTTTCATCACCAAGTTCATCCTTTACAACATACTTCCTTCATAAACCTACTAGCCAATTAACCCTCCATAATGACAAAAACTTGAATAATTTGAGAACCATAAACCTTCAAATTTATGTGAAGCTTGATTTGACCACCCATTTTTCCCATTAAACATATTAATAATCTTTAAACCTTGACTCATATGACAAACCACTTTTATAGTATAGCCCAAAACCCAAGATCTTAAAACAAAAAGGTTTAACGAACCTCCTTCTAGTCAATGCACACTTTTAAAACTACTTGCACACCTAGAGAAACCCATCATAATATTATAGACCAATATTTGAGCTTCCATACCTTTGATAACCCATACATCCTATAACTCATTTTAGGTTTGCTTGTCCTTTAAGCCAAAACTAAGAGCACTAAAAAATATTTAATTGGCACATACATACCTTTGGACCTCAAAAACATCTAAAACACACCATAAATAAATGCATAAAACTTTCTAAGCACCAAACACTTGACATTTTCATCCACCTGATTAAGCCACCTAGAACCACCCATTATGACTCTATACTATAGCTCCTTCATAAACCTCTGAAATAGGCTCACAAACTTATTGCTTCCCCTAAACAAAATACCTTCTCTGATTGGCATTATCATCTTGAGCACACAAACATGATTCTCCACTAAAAGGAGTCTATTAATAATCATAGATAGAGACACCTTCTATACCTCAATGCTCTAGAAATAAAAATAATTCCTCATATTCCATCTCCTCCTTGCTCATCTTATATTTGTAGTTTGTCTTCTTCTTCCTTGTCTTAGGAGAAAAAAAATCCTCATACAGTACAACATTCTCCTTTACTTCTTTGATTTATTTATTAATATATGGAGACAACATAGATTCATTACATACCTTTTTATCTGAAGAATCTACCTTGAATCTTGGAACCTCATCATTAGGAATAGACAATCAATGTTCATTATATGATATATGCTCAACAACATCAGGATGTTCACTTGGATCCATACATACCTCAAGATTGGCCTCAATCAACACCTTGGTCTTTTCCTTGAGCTTTATTTCTTCATTCTCAACATGAGTATACAATGAGACCTCTTGTAACTATTTAACTTCTAAATTATTGTCCACCATAGCAAATAGATTACGTAGACCTATAGTCTCATCATGACTCACACTTATCACCTTTGGCTTCCATGTGTTAACTTGCCTTCTTCCTTAAACTCTAGGATCATATTTAAATCTATTCTATCTTGTAGGTATTTGCTTATAGAACCTAGTAATGTGACCCATTTGTTCACAATTGTAGCACACCATACCTTTTGTAAGATAAGTATCTTGCCTTACCTTATTTGGTCAAAAATATGCAATGTGTCTTATGTCATGAAAAATAAAACAACCTCCCCTTTTTTAAGAGGAATCACTTTATCTAATATTATGTGGATAATGGTTTGAAAAGTATCCCACATCAAGGCAATTAAATCACTTGATTCAATTCACACCTTTTGACTGATGACCTCTATCATAGTCCCATACAAATTCATTTCTAACAGGTCTCTTATACTCTCTAGCCATATGAACAAATTTATTACATGTATAATATTAACCATTTAATCTTTCATACCTCATGGAATTTGGTTTTATGATATTAATTATATTTACTTTGCTATCACTTTCATTCTTTGTCTGATGATTTGTCTTTAATGTATGATTATCCAGGTTCACATTAGTCTTCATCTTGTCTTGAGTTACAATTTTTTGTTTTTTTTCATATCCAAGACCAATTATATCACTAACATGTTTTTTACCATTCAAAATATTATCTAGATCACATGATCTCTTTTCAAATCTCACAAATGTATTCACCTTACTAGTTGTCTTGTCTAGCTCAAATTTCAAATATTCATTTTCAAAAACATACCTTCAACATTTATATTCTTTAGATTTTAAGATTGTAGATATAATTTCCAATTGAAAACTAAGGTTCTTGATCATATCTTCATGATCCTTGGCATCTTCATTCAATCTTGATTCATGCACACTAAATTTATCATCATAGTCCTTGAGCTTATATTTCACCTTCTTATTGATCTTCTTCTCTATCTTTAGTTCCTCAAGAGCATTATCAAAATAATCTCACAATCCACCTCATATTCATCAACATATCACAACAAGTATACTCCTTATGATTTGAGAAAATTACTTCCTTATCCATGAATAGAGATTCATCTTCATCAAGACCATCATCTTCATGATCATATTCTAGGTCACTGTCTTCACTTTCATTTGATGAGCTGTAATCTTCTTTAATGTAAGGACTCTTCTTATTATTTAAGGACCTCTTATTATTGTTAAAATTTCTAAATCCTTTCTTTTTGTATGCCTTCTTGTCTTCATCTTGGCATTAATCATGCTCTTCATCATCATTTTTCTCATGCTTATGAGGGAAATTTTGAGAAAAATGTCCTATCTCTCCACATTTGAAAAATTTGAAGGGTAGTTTACCCTTATAATTCCCTGAGCCAATGTTCAATTTCATAGTAATAAAATCAATTAGCTCATCATCATCAATATTATATATGTCATCCTCTTTTTATTTCTTACCTTGGAACTTCTTCTTAGGCTTGATCTCTATCTTGAATGTTTCTTCCTTCATTGGTGGTATATGATCATTCTTCCTTATCTCATATGCAATAAGGGTGTCATTAAATTGATCCATATTCAACTAAGTAAGGTCATGACTCTCTTCTATAATAGATAATTTCAAATAAAATTTGGGGGATAGAGACCTTAATACCTTTTGAACAACAATAGTCTCTTCAAGATTCTCTCCAAGACCTCTGATGATGTTCATAATCTCATCAACTCTGTATAGAAAGGATGTCATAGTATCTTCTTCATTCATCTTGAGACTTTCAAATTACCTTATGTGAGTTTTTAACTTATAAAGATTAACCTTTTAATATATTTTAAAAATAATCTTTAATTTATCCCATATTTTCTTGGCAAAAGTGTAATGAATTACTTTGATTAACTTAGTTTCTATAAGACCACAAGTGATGGCATTAATTTCCTTAGAGTTATTCTGAAATAGCTTCTTATCTAAAACACTAGATGGAAGAAAAGGAGCAACATGACCATCCAAAATTGATTTCCAGACATCAACCCTAGAGACATAATGTATGTCTTAATCCCATCACTCAAAAATTCATAATTGGATCCATTGAACATCGGTGCTTGATTAGTAGAGAAACCACCTTGCACATTATGACTATCCATTGTACCTTAGATCACCTTCAAGCTTTAAATCCTTTACCAAAGGACCTTGATCTAATACCAATTTTTAGAGATACAATCATTGAGGGGGGGGGGTGAATATGTGATCCCAAATAATTCAAATGTAATTTTTATCTTTGCAAATACTTAACTAGTTTTCACAAGCATTCATGAAGCATACATATCATTCATAGCAATAAGTAAGAGAGAAAATGCAAGATCAATCACATAACGCATGACATACATGGGAAAACCTCTTGGGGAATAAAACCCACTAGAACTTACAATTGGACTACTATCCTATAATAACAAGATCTAATTTAAACCATATGAAAATGATCAAGGAACTATAATCCTTATTTAGAGTGATTCCAATCCCACAAGGTGCTACCACACCCATCTTGCTAAAATATAACAACAACCAGACCTTTTAACAAGTTTCACCTTATAATGAGACTGTAACCACCTTAAATATTGAGATTACACAACAACGCCAATGAATACATCCACCTCTAAACTGATGTTAACAACACCTGATCATGAACCTCTACTTATTAATCTTCACCTTTGATCACTCTCAATTTGTAAGAACACTATTCTACCAATAGAATTATGACCTACAAATCATAAAAATAGTCCTCAAATTTATATTCTCTTTATCTCATCCTCAAATCACTCTACCCCTCCTTTTATTCATAAAAAACACACACAAGCCTCTCTCCAATCTCTCCTTAGTCTCTCACATAAAAATTCTAGCACCCAACAACTTTGGTTATACTATTTATAGAGAAATATTGAGAATCACTACCTTGGTAAACCATTAGGCATGCCTTCTCCATTAATTCATATATCACATGAATATACAACTCAATAAAATATTCATAGGTTGGCCATAACATCTATGGGTAACCCTTAATCATCTACACCTTTTAGTAAGGCCCTTGTAGCTATTATAGGTCTCATGAAGACCTATACAGCCATTTAGCACATTATCAAGCAAAACAAGAACACATGACCAATTTAAAATGCATGGGTCCACTCCTTATGTAACTTTCAACATCCTCAAATTATCATAGTCAAATTATCTCACCTCTGTATATTCTCAAATAACTCAAACACTAACCTAGTGTACACAATCACCATGAATGAACACACAGTCAACTTATTAAGCATTGATCTTACTCAATATATATTGATCACACCTTCAAAATCCACACATAGAATCCTCATGGAATCTACAACATGTTACAATAGCTAATTCATTGTGAAACATCAAAACAACATCAACACAAACTTGAATATCCTTCTCGAGTCACTTGTATAACAAACATGAACATATAGTCAACTTTTAGGCTTAATATCTTTGACTATAATTTATTTCATATCTTCAAATGAGGTTCATTAGATGCACCATGGAGTCCTCTACATATTTTATTTTTACTATACCAATAAATTTGTCTTGGATCAAAATTTATGGTCTAAAAACTAGATACTAGTTTTTCCCTTGCAAATACAAATATTCAAATGTAAATGATTATAGTTAACCTTTGACCACTTTTCAATAATATCATGTCCTCACTACTCAGATCAAATATGCACCATATATCTTTCCTAAGCTTTAACATATAGATTATCAAATCCAAATGTTAAACATTTAACAATTGACCTCATCTCATAAAACTTGGTAGCTTTGACTCAATGTGCTCTGTCAATCTCTATGGATCAACTAGGTTTTTAATGATCAACACTCATCATTCAATAAATTTATATGAACACCTACTTACCATTGGATCATTATCATGTACATTTTCTCAAATTTTAAACATCATGTACTTGTCCTCATATTGCTACCTCTTGACTCCTTGGAGCAATGTGTACCATTGATATTGCTTGAGCTTTAACTCTTTTAGAAATGACTAAGTATGGGAACCTTTTCAATATGCCTAAGTATCCATTTTTGTACCTCAATAACTTATTTTGTGCTTACTCACATGATCTCAAATTTGGACCAAATGATCTTCTCACATAATAGAATCTAATCATGTGATACATAGCTCCTAAATACTTCATATGTGTAAGATATATTACAATTAAATTACCTTCTCAAAATAATCTATCACATAGCCAACCATACCAAAATATGTCTATAAGACCAAATTTGCTCCTACATAATTTTTTTTGCACTTCAGTGCATGATATAAAATTTAGTGAAAATCATCTATACTCAAAACTAAACAAACCCATATGATCATTTTTTCTTGACACCTTCACACGTGAAAGATATAACACCATCAAAATTCTCACTTAGCTCTTTCTACCACACTTCAAAATTGACTAAGTATGGGAAAACATAGTCAAACTTCCTGGGAGCCCAACTTTGCATATGCATATATTTTTATGCACTACATCACATGATCTAAAATTAAGCACAAATAAACTAGACAAAAAAATTAATAAACCCATATGATCATTTTATCCATATACCTCCATGCATGTTAATTTTGATCTCATCAACATGCTTACTCAGCTTTATCTAGCCAACTACAAATTTGGTTAAGTATGGGAAAATAATGAATTTTGATTGAGAGGCCAAATTTTAACCTTCATAACTTTAGCCATGCTTTGACACATGACTTGAGATATTTCAAATAAAAATAGGGATTAATTTTATCATAACCATATGACCAACTCCCCTTTACTCATTCACACATGGAAATGGTGATATCATCAAACTACCTACTCAAATTTTATGTCACTAGACCCAAAGTGTCTAGATGAAAACTATGATCAACTAGATGAATTAAAATTATGCACACAATAATTCCAAGAATAGATAGCATATTATGGACGTATTTCACATTCTTAAATCACCATACTCATCCTTTATCCTCTCTATCCATGTCAATACTGAAGATCAACCAATCATACATAAAACACACTTGAACAAGCACATAGCACATTTTGTCATTATTACTTAGGCTATCAAATCACTTCATCCACTCATTGTATAATCTCCATGACATCATAATGAAAAATATCAAACAAAAATAGGGTATTCAAAGTTCATTTTATAATGTAAAAATGATATCTAAATCCCAAAATATATGGAGCTTAGTACGCAAGCAATGTGTCAGATTTATGTAGCATTATATTACATTTGTATTGGTGATGTAAATTCATCCTCTCAAGATTTATATTTGGTATGTACCATAGACAAATATATGTATTTTAATTTTTTTGTTTGAGGGAAAATAGTGTAGGTAATATGGATATCTAAGTCATCTTTAATGTTAAAGTTCTACAAGACATTCTAACACAGATTGGTGTGCTTATTAAGTAACAAAATATTGTATTTAGAACTTGGTGAGATGAATAATGAGATTTGAGAATACAATTTCATCTTTATGGAGAATTTATACATATGAAAATGGAATTTTTATAGATCAATATGTTATATTTTGAAACTTGTGCAGATATTTCAAGATCATCTTGAGATTTGAACACTACATGATAATTTTGTGAATACACGATCTCAAATTATCTTGGAACATGAGATATCTAGATGAAACTATTGGAGAATATAATAATTATTCATCATCTATAAGGTAGTGAAATATGGAGAGAACCAAATTAAGGTGGTCTTTAGGATGCCATGCAAACATCTTGGTTGTTTTAAACTCATAAACAATCAAAAGATATTTTAAGACTATTTGACGTCTCTAAGCCCACCACCTTTTTCGAATTATAACTAACATTACTAAGCCATGAAATATTTTAAATTCCTATTTCATATTGTGGATACCAAATGTTAGTGTTGCATGAATTTGTCTCTTATTAAACCTATCACCCTTAGTAACACCCCTACCGAATACTTATGTGGCCTTTTATAAGGACATATACATGTAAAAAGCTTCTATAAAGTCCACATATAGGTAAAATCCCCTTCAAAAGTTTTCATAAATGTGAAATGCACTTCTAAAGTCCACCAACCATGTAAAATAATCCTTTAAAACCTACCAAACTCCTTTCAAAGCTTCCTATTCTTCCATGTGACAATTTTCAAGCTCATGAAGACTTTTCAAAGATTATTTTCGCACCAAAAAAATCCATTGTATTAGCTATTTCAAAGGTTGGTTTATGATAAAATTTGTGTTTTTTTTTTAAATTTTTCAAAGGTAGTTTTACCTTGTCATGAGCTGTTTAAACCCAACAATTTGTGGTATATTGAAAATTAAGGGTTGTTTTACCAATAGAATTAGTGGTATTTGATTATGGGGAGTGGTTTTGCAAATTAAACTCCTAGTTTTTTATTTTTAAAATGTAGTTTTGACATAAAAACCTATGGTATCAATTATAAGAGTTTTGATAATATAAAACATGGTAAATACTTATGAAACTCTTTGAATCTCATTTTACATGTTTTTTCATCTTTCCAAGCCTATTATGCTTGTAAAATCCTCTTATAAAAATTTTAATCCTTAAAAATGTCTTCTTTAATCCTCCATTTGGTCATATAACCCTCCAAAGTGTCTTAAGCTCTCAAGTTGTGGTTTTGAAGGTGGTTTTGATATGTAAATTCATGGTATTAGTTGTGCATAATTGGTTTTAGCTATTTAATCCTAGTTTGTCTAAAAATAGAATTATGGTGGTCTTTTAATAGTTATTTGCATGTAAAAACCTTTATATAAGTCTAATAAATTTACAATAGATCATTTAAAAGACATTTTTAAAATTGAACATGTGGTATGTACAATTTAAAGGTCATTTTAATAAAAATAAAACTTATTATTGATATGTGGTGACCTTCAACTGATCCTTCTACTTGATGCATCCTTGATAGCAAGCTTTGTGTGGAGATAAAACCTATATAAAAATCTCTCTCTCTCTTTCTTCTTCATACCCATTCAAACTTTATCAAGTTGGGGTCAAGGAGAAGAAAAAATGATTATTTCAAATTGCTATAGGTGGTTTTGGAGCATACATGCATGGTTTTGATATGATATGGCATTTGCAAGTCTTATGATTTTTTAAAACAACTTTCTCAATCCTTTAAAGTGATTTACTGAAATACTCATTGTTCATCAAATCCATTCCTTAGTTGTTTCCCCTTATATTTTGTATGTAAGACATTCTAAAAGAGACTTATGTGGTTTTCAAAGGTAGAACATGATTGTGAGAATATATTGCAAGTCTTAGTAGTATACAAAAAGTCAAAATCAACCTATGCATGTCCCAAATACATTCTTTGCATGCCATTTAGTCTTAATTATCAAAAAGATTATTTTTCTTATTTCTTGCATGGCTTGCTTATCCCAAGAGGCTTCACACTCTTTTGAAAATTTATTGATGGTCTTGGTTACATAAATAGGTGCATGTTTACATGTAATAATTTGAAAAACAAGTTCATATTACATCCAAATGCGATATCATGTTCTTCTTCTTTTCAATCCTTTAACATATTCAAGATAACTATTGCATGCATGTAGAGAGAAAGTATTAAAAGTGATTTAAATGTTTAAGGTTATGGATTTTAAAACCTAGGTTGTTAAAGGCTCTGAGTACAATAAATTAGGGTATAAAATATGTAATAAATACAACCACTAATTTATGAAATAACTGATCTAATCTAATATTTCTAATAATAAAAATGAATGACATAAGTAATTACTTAACTTGAATATGCCTGAGTTAAAGGATTTAGAGGTTTAAAAATAGCATAGAAGCTGATAATGGTGTCTTAAATAGGATCCATGTGTCAAAATTCCTCTTGGATAATAGTGTCATATATTAGATAGTAGTATCAGTGTGCTAGTGTCTACTTTTGGTGCTAATGTCCCAGTCATAATATCTATAAATGATTTTTGGGTTTTGTAGATCAGGTATGGTTCCATCTTTGGTCCAAAATTTGAGTTTGTAATATTGATACTTTTTTGGTATCTCTATTGTCCTATTAAAATCCTAGGTTTTCATGTTTATAAGGTTTTGAATGAACATCATGAGAAAAAGGATTTATTGGGATAGGTTGGATGTGACCTCAACACCCTATTTTGTTGAGAGTTTCCTACATACCAATACCTTGAAAGGGGATCAAGACTAATGGATTTCTCCCAATCTAAGTGATTCCATAAAGTGGAAGTGAATTCTAGAATGCTTGACTATGAATGCATGAGAGGATGCCTTAAAGGCCACTTAAGATCTAAATACTTGTGTTAAGACTAGATTATTGAATGTATGGGATGAATCAATATAATATTAGAAGAATTGGGAGTTTTAATTTAATGTGAAGTGGTAATTTTGTGTTATTCTATGTGATAATGTCCACCTAGGGTGTAAGAGTGTGAGAGTAGTGTTTTAATAAAAATGACTTGGGAGGGTGACTTAAGAATAGGTCTAAGCCAACCCTAATCCTTTTATGAAGATGAAAATTACTTTTGGAGGGTGTAGGGACCTCAAATCACTAATGACTTACACCACTATGGGTCTCATATGGTGTTATATAGTATTGGGTATGATTTATGACTACCATGTGACTAAAAGTGGATCAAAAGGGCCCCTAAGATGGGTTAAGTGCCATACTAATGGTAAGGTGACCTCAAGTGGACATCCAAGGCATGAATGGTTAATTTTAAGGACTACAGATAGATTGATTTGAAGAACACATCAGATGGATAGGAAACTCTTTCCATTCATTCCTAAAAGGAAGCAAACAAATATTCAATCATTCAAAGTGAGTGATATGTCTTGATAGCATGTTTTAACATATCATATTATTGAGAGTGGTGAATTGGTTTTCACTTGGGTGGATCAAAATGTGTGAATGTGTATTTCATATTGGTTATGATAATTATACAAGTTACTCAATGATTTAGATTGTAAAATTTTAAATCATCACAAAAGGAAGACTTATAAATTATTGTAGTAGTAAAACAAGGACCTACTCAGCAAAAGGACTTGTTTGTTTCTCAATAACCACTAAAGTTCACTTTTTGTCTTTATATTTGTTTGTTGTGCTCTTTATAATAACTTAAAAGGTTATGTTTTACATTTTAAAGTTGTAATGAAAAATTAACCTTGAAATAGGAAGAAGTTACCATAAAGGTCATTATGAAGGTGGTTATGGGTGATTAAAAAGTGGTCTTATTCTCAATACATAAATACAAGTTATGTGCATTGTAAAGGGGATTTTTTGATAGTATGAGAACTTTTGGTAAGATGGAAGGAAGGATTCTATATGTACAGCCCCACGAAGGATCAATATAAAAGTGATTTACATGACTTTATGCCATGAAATTTTTGTGGAAGAATTATGTGCATTAGTATGTCAATTTATTTTGATTCTTCCTCTTTTAATTTTTAAAAAAACTATTGTTAGATAGTTAATGAATGTAAATATTTTAGTGTAGAGGTTCTGTTGAATCTACAATAAGAATTTTTTCCATTGTGAAATATCCTTTTTATTGTGAAATATAAGGTAGTTGTATATCTTTTCTTGTAATGTTATCCAATATCCTTGGTGTATGTATCATGTTATTATGTTTGGAATATTTCATTCATGTCTCATTTTCATGGTAAAGGTTTCATATGTTAGAATCTCAATTCCTTGATTATTCTAGTGAGTTTATGTGTTTAGCTACCTAGAGTTATCATTTTTCTTCCCTACGATTGTTATAACATATTTTTGAATATAACTAGATAAAATTATCCCATTTTCCCTCCTTTTCTCCTTTCTATGTTTTCCAATCATTTCTCATTTTTTTTACCTTTCCATACTTTTTCTTTAAAAATAAAATCCTCCATAGAAAATATTTTTGATATAAATAGTTGTATATAGCTTTATTTCTTGCATCCCTTTTTATTTCAGTAAAGGTAGATCTACCTTATAATAGTGAAGGGACTATTTCCCCACATTTTTGATTAAAATTCCACATTTTGTACCCCTAATAAATGTTTCAACCAACATAACCCTTGCTTAATCCCATGGTTAAGTATTAATTGAGTTTGGATCATTAATTGATATTATTTCTATGATTAGGGATTTTATTTTTCTCATGCATCTTTAGATTATTTCATATAATCTCATATATATGAATATAGTCTTGATAAATAAGCATTTGATTATTATGTTTTTGGTCATATCTCAAGTCATACTATAGAGGTATTGTGATGATCTTAATTTATGCATGAGGAACATGGATTCTAATTGTGTTTGAATTTAATTTATGTACCAACAAGGAGATGATATGATTTTTTTTTTGCATTGGGTAATTATGTGGTTACATGAGTCAATGAAAGGAGAATAGGAGTTCTAGTAGAGGAAATCTATGATGAGAATGGATTTTGAAAATGAGATTGGTGGTGTTAATCACCTTATATGCAAATGGTCTATGTAGAACATTGGCCACATAGATACTTGGAACTTTATACCTTGGTATCATAAATAAAAAGTGGATATTTTATTTTAATGTGGACTATTATCCATGTTTTCATTAGAATGGCTAAATAAAGCCTAGATATTTATGGTCACTAACATAGAAATTAAAATTAAGACACTAAAATTTGAAATGTTACACAAATCACAATTTGATATTATGATCATCAAAA
>JARHVA010005901.1:1012500-1015000 GCA_037957365.1 Torreya grandis | reverse complement strand
TATTTTGAATGATAAATAAGCCATCAAAATGAAGTGTGATGTGAATGTGGCCACAAACCATAAAACCTATATACAAACATTTCTATGTACCCTTATCCAAATAGACAATACTATGTGCAATATTAGGTCTATTAAGCGACATTATTTATTATGTGCCTTAAATGTAATTGTGTTCATTTATTCGAACATAAAATAGAATCATAGTTAACTCATGTGGCCACTCTCACCTATATGATAAATTACCTAGGTGAAATGTAATGTTTTATTTTAAATTGAGATTATGATATGGAGATCATAGTTAAATCTTCCATTGATTTCATATTTAGTGTGCATAGGTGGCCATAATTCAATTTCATATTACACGATATCTATGATTTATGAAATCCTTTTACATTATGGCCATTGATATGTGCATACAACCCATTCATAGTGATATTGAAGATGAAAGATACTTATTCTTTGAGTTAATGTTGTTTTATGTTTAATTATATTTTCTTATGTTTGATTTTGTTCACATGGATAGATAAATGACTTTGAGATATGGGATTTTATTATCATTCCATGTGGAAAAAAATAAATTACTCAAAGTCATGTAGGGGTCACCCTTGGTCTTATACTTTATGGTCATTATGTGAGATGCATAGGGTGTTGAGAAGTGTTGTCATTGATGTCAAGGTTGATATAATTAATTTCAAGGTTGATGTCATTGATGTCAAGATGCATCTGGTGAAGATGAATGATGAGTGACCTTTGAGGTATGAACTTGTGAGATTGATATGACAAGGAATCTATGTGACAAGATGAATTTGAAGGCAAGAGATCATTTTAAGGAAAGATATAATTTGAAGAAAAGAGAGAATTTAAAGTTAAATAATGTCTTATGGTTTCATCAAGGCACATGTCAAGGTGTCAAAGGTGTTCAGGTGTATGAAAGAAACAGGTCTAGTCATATGAATCTTAGTCCTTTGGTTTTATGTATGTATAAAGCTATTTAAGATTATTATCTTCAGAAAGAGAATGGTGTAATGATATGAGTGAGGTGTAATGTATTATATCTTCTTGGTTTATATTTTGTTAAGGTCATGACATGAAAAGAATAGGTCAAGGCATTAAGTGCTTAAGTAGCCTAAGCCTAGTCATGAAATGAAGAGACCTTGTGAGAAGGTATGAACATGGTGGATTGGTGAGATGAGTGCATACAATCATGAGTGGTTATATGAGGTTGTTTTATCATGTAGACATTTAATTGAGCATACATGGGTAGGACCTTTAGTCTAGGTCCACATCTAGGCCTCTCTTAAACCCTATCTTACATAATAAGGTATCATGATCTATTGTCAAGGCATGTGAAGGATGTATGTTAGTATTTAATCATGAGATAGGTCATTTTAGTATGTGAGTTAGGTGGAGAGTGCATGGAAATAAGCATGAAGGTTAATTTTAAGGCCAAATGTGGTTTGTAGGTTAAGGTCTATATATAAAAGAAAGAGAATGTAGCCTAATGAAGGGTCATGATCATATTTCAAGGTTTTTTAGATCATATAAACATTTTCAAAGGTGATGTGTGTTTTTTCAAGTTTTTTCATTTAGTTTGAGGTCATAGTTTGAAGGACAAGGCATGAAAAGTTGTTTTGAGGTCTCTCGAGTGCTCAAAATGAAGGGTTCTCAACCCAAGAAGGATTTTATTATGATAATTAACTCACAAAAACTTTTCATGGGAACATAATATATTCATGGTATATGGGGAAGGGTCCTAGATCAAAATTATAGGCATTAGTTTTTAGATTGAGGGGTTATGCTTTATGAATGATCATTAAGAGTATAAATTGGTTTAAACCCTCTTAGAACCCTAATAAGGACCCATTATTGAAGATATTGATCAAAATAACCTATAATAGATTGGTATGATTAGGTAATATATTGTATATTATATTGGAATCTCCCAGGTACTTCTAAGTGGTATTGGTTAGAGAGAGGAGAGATAAAATGTTGAGTTACAAGCTTGTTTCTAAATAAGTTATTATAGAAGCCAAAAGTTGCATTAGACATAGTGGGAAAATGGATGGAGGAATAAGGTAGAGAGTCATTTTTCATGTCTGTGAAGGTTTATGTAAAATTGATATTCCTAAATTTTTCTAAACTAGTAATCTAAGTTAGCCAATCTCTAACAGGCCTAATGGTGCAAATAGTGAAAAACCCAGACAATGGTGAGAAGATGAAATGGAATGTGCTTTCATAATACAATGATGAAAATAAGTTAATAAATATGTTTTTAAATAATTTTAATACATTTTAATGTCTGATATAAGTTTTGAGCTTAGTAAATATAGTGAAAGAGTTATTTCATAAGTTAACCTATTTGGTTCAGATAACACAGTGAGATATAAGGTCATGAAATTGGTCTACAAGACCAATTTTTTCCATTTGACCATATTATATTTCTAAATTAGAATTGTATAATTATATCATAGGATAATATAAATGTATAATAATTAATTTA
>JARHVA010005901.1:852500-1007500 GCA_037957365.1 Torreya grandis | reverse complement strand
TCAAAAAGTAGTTTTGGAAGTTTATGATCACATGGAAGAAGATGAGAAGATTTCACTATTACATATTAGTCTCACATGTGTGAGTGATGTGTCTTTTTTTGTGTTACATGAAAGGTGGGAGAGAAATACAAAGTAGGGTTGTTGATCATGTGATCTACTTTGACCATTTTCATGTGAGGATAAACATCACACTATTTCTCACATGTGTGAAGGTGTGGCACCAAAATTGGAGTCACATGAGGTGGTTAATCTTTTCCCCCTTGATGCTCTCCTTTATGACTTACTTGCATATCAAGACAAGTAACTCACATGTGAACACCATTATTGACAATAAGGATGACACATTTTTCTTCCATGATAAGTTATCTCTCATCTCATCTCTTTTCCTTGTAAAATATATGAGTAGGAGTTCTTTCCTTTGTAAAATAATCTTTCAAAATCATAAACCCCTTATTTTGTAAGATTGAACATTGTTTTCATTTCCTTGCTCTCTTAAGGATGAAACATCTCGGAGTGTGGATAATCTTGGAGGATGAAAAACCTCACAAGATAACTAGTTTTTGTGGTGGAAGATCCTCCCTAGTTGGTCATGGTGGTTTCACTTGGAAATCATAATTAAGGTTCAAAATAGATATAATGGTGTAGTGTGTGGATGTTATTTTCAAGTTTAAAGTGTGAAAGTTATGTGGAGTTCATCCAGTGGGTATGTTATATCTCATAGTAGTTGCTTAGTGTATGTTTATGTAAGCTCATATTTCATGTAATTGACATATTATCAGTTGGTATTTTTCTTCATGTTATGTATTATGTTATATAAGGAGTTGTTCATTCATTACTCTAGCTATAAGTATTGTTTAATATCTCAATTTATGCAAGGAGTTATTTATGAGTAGTTGTCTATTTATCATTTAATGTTTCAATTAATGAAACGTGTTGTTGTCGTGTCAAATACAATATATGTTTGATAGTGTTAAATTTCATGCAAGTCTATGGTGTGAAGTTACATTAGGTACTATTTAAAATAATAATAAGTGTGTATGTAAATGTAGGTGTGGGTTTAGAGGAAATAATTTCAGATTTGAGTCCATTACCATAAGAGTTGAGTTTGGGTTTTATAGTTTTGAGTGCCTTTAGAAATACTCCCAACTGGTGATATTACAGTGGTATCAGAGCTAGTGATATTGCTAGTCTGTAGGGTGAATCATAGGAGGATTATTGAAATTTCTTGGGATTACACAACACAAGTTTCTGATATAATAAAGAAAATAATTAGTAAATTCCATAAGTCTAAGTGTGTGAGTAAGTACAAGGAGTAACATAATATATCTAAATAAATTAAGGTAGCCATGTCTTTTCATGATTATTTAATATGGACAGGGATCATTCCAAAAGAATATTTTGTGGAGAAATGTTTCTTATAGAAGAAAGAGAGAATAGAAACATAGGCACTTTGTTGGAGCCCAAATCTACACCAAGTAATTTGTGCCATGTTCAGCATTAAAAGATTTGGGAGATTTTTACAAAGTACTTTATCTTGTCTTTACTTGGTGAAGGTTTTCTTTCCCTTAAAATTTTTGGGAATTTTGCAAAAACACAATGCTTGATAGAAATAGGTTTTTTGATTTTTTCTCTTGGAAAAAATATAGACTTAATTTCATTAAACATTTTGTCCGCTACAAATTTTTTGAAGGAATTCAATGTCTTATCACTTTCAGGTTGTGTCTTACAAAAGTTTTGAAGGGATATTTCATTGGTTTTGGGTCATTTGTTTAAGACTTTTTTTCTACAACAAAAATTCTAAAGGGTACTTTTCCTTCAAAAAAATTTCCCACATAAAAATCTCAAAGGAATTATAAGGTCATTTGTTTTGGCCAAAGGTACTTTCCAAAAATCTTGAAGGGTCATTTTGCCTTTGTAAAAGTTCTGAAGGATTATTTCCTTTGGGCATTTTTCCTTTAAAAATTTCTTGAAGGGTACTTTCAAAAGGGAAGAGGACACTTAAATAAATATTGAAGGACATTTCCAAGATTTTTGGAGGGTCATTTTGCCTTTTCAAAATGTCTGAAGGATTATTTCCTTCAGGCACTTTGCCTTTGAAAAATTCCTAAAGTGTGTCTACAAAATGTCCGAAGGATAATTATGGATCTGAAAGACACTTACACAAATCTTGAAGGGCAATTTCAAAAATTTTGAAGGATCTTTTCAAAAGCTTGAAATTTACTTTTAGAAAAATTACTGTGGTGTAGAGGTCCATTTCCTTCAAATATTTTTCCTAAGCAAAACCCTGAAGGATAAGTTTGGATGGTGAAGGACATTTTAAAAACTCCTAGAGGGAACTTTGTGAAGATGGAGGACACTTTAAATAGTTTTGAAGGGCACTTTCAAGAGTTTAAAAGACCATTCCAAAATTTTAAAGGGCATTTTTGTAAATCTATTATATTGTGGTATCTTTGTTCAGGGTTTCATGGAAGGAAGTTTCACTATGAAAAGATAGAGATGTAGCCAAGTCTCTTTGCATTCATTTAATTACTACCTTATGTTCGAAGGAGAAAATTTTTGGGGCCCTAGATGAAATTACTATGTTGCACCTTCAATTCATTTTGGTGATTGAGGTTATCTCAAGGGACCCCTAAGACTTTATTTTGTGAAAATGTTCAACTCAAATTTGTCAAATTTATAAGGTTATGACTAGTTCATTTCCTTTTAAAAATAATGAGTGAATTTTTGGGGATCAGAAGGATCTTGCATCCTTCCCTATGTCAAGAAGGATGGTTCAAAGGTAAAAATTTAGCCAAAAGTCTAAGATAGCAACTAAGTTGGACACATGGTAGGTCCTTAGGGGTTTTCAAGCTCTAGGCCCTTTTTGAAAATTCCCTCACCTCGTGGTGGGTAAGGTGCAAAAAGTCCCCGAAGGCTTGAATGCCTAGATTTGTAAAGAAAAGTAATGATACGTGGTAGGTCCTTGGGTATTTTCAAGCTTCAGGCCTTTTTTGAAAATCACCTCACTAACCTTTTGGTGGGTAAGGTGCAAAAAGTCTTCGAAGGTTCAAAAATCACCAAAATGAAAAGTTTATTTATATGGATCCACATGTTATAAGGAGGATTGTCCAGTATAAAGGAGACATTTAAAACTTCTCCTCTCTTTCAAAATAATCTCAAATGACTATAGGGGTAGTTGGTAAATAATCATTATGTTTCAAAGTATTAATGATAACCCTAATTTGAAGTGTAAAGGATTATAACTAAGGCATTTTCCTTAATTCATGTTTACATTTTACATTCAGAGCTTATACTTATGTTTCCAAGCTATCTGTGTACCCTAGCTATGTGTAGCATGAAAGTTCTCTATCTAGTAAGTGATTATGGAAAATTCTTTAAAGATTTCTAGCTTCAATTGCATACAACCCTACAGATTATTAGTAAGTATTCTTCTAGCTCCTTGTATTATGTCCTTTGAGGAGGTTTGAAGGTATTTTGATGGTGATTAGAGTGAAGAATTTTTCCAAGTTTAAAGTATTGTAATAGAAAGCTAGAAAATAATGGCATTTTCTACAACACCTATGAAAAGTAACATCATTTCTATTTTAGATAGAATCAAGGATATAAATGTTTAAGGGTTAGAGTTTGTAGCTTTATTGAATGCCTTACATCAACCACACCCTCTTTTAGTAATCTCAAATCTTGGCATGAGTTATATTTCCCCTATGATAGTGTTTCCCTTAGCTATCCCATACCTAGAACTAGTAATTGCATGTGCTAGAGTGTATCAACTATATACCAAGACTATGGTTGATGAAAGTCAATTAGGTGTTTAATGTTTCACTCCTTTGGCCCTCAACACCATGCTTGGGATTCCTCCCCAACCTAAAAGTATCACTCTTTCCCTATACGAATGCTAGAAGTATACAGATAAGAACAACAAAATGATATGGGACATTGTCAACTCCTATTGGCTAGTTAAGAAAAGGTAAAATGTGTCTAGAATGTCTAAGTGTCTAAAACTATAAAAATTTAGGGAATTACCCTAGAACATGATTTATATGACAACCAAAATTGATGGGATGCCCATTATAGAGAAGTTTGTGCTTTGGATATTTATAATTTTAACCTACGTGTTAGAGCATCAAAAAAATTCGATTGGGCCACCATCTTAAGTGACAACTTGTACAGGCAGATGGTGTAGCTTCAAGTTGCAATCCACTTAGAGGAGGAGTTCATAGGTACAATCTACATGTCCTCCTACTTAATTTACATCCTAGTGTATAATATGACATTCCATGGGCTCACAAGGAATCCTAGTGGAATGAGGATATATGAGACTTGTCCAAAAATAACTCTAGATGCTTTAGACAAAATTTCTACAAAGTTTATTATTATTTCTTCAATATTATGATGAGTGTCATCTATCCTTTTAGAAGCCTCAATAGGATGTCTAAGGGGGCCATAAAAACACTTAATAATTATGGTGCCTCATATATTTAATTTAGAATTTTCACTTATACCAACATAAGTGGCTACTCAGGGTCTCCATATAAACTGCCAAGATACCTGGATGATGGACTAGTAGTGACAGAGTTGAGCTAGCAAATGGTGCCCCCACATAAGATGATAACAAAAAATTAGGTGAACAATCCCTTCAAATTTCCAATTAAAATTATACACTATTCATGCCCTTCTATTTTAAAGGCCAAGGGATTAGAGCAAGAGATGGGCCAATATGTGATTGGCAAGATGCCACTTAGGCTAAACTATATTACATATGGTGGGTGAACATAATAACTAGTGTGATTCTAAAAGATGCCACCTAGGTTTAACTATGTTATCACATTATGAGGACATCTAGTTCAATTTTACTACTAAGGAAGACATCATAAATGTCGACTTTATAAGGCTAATAGTGCAAGAAGTCACTACTTATAATATTTCTCCCATCCCAAAGCACATGGAGGATGATAAGAGGACACTCTCTATAGTTTACAATCAATCCAATATTGAAACCTAGGGCATCTCATAGGTGAAATTCACTATTTAGGAAAATGATTCTATACCATGGAGAGGCATAGTGTGTTAAGGTGTGGAGCTAAAAGCTTCACCAAAGGAGTGTTTTGCAGAAGTTACAAGTTTACACAGTCACCAACATCGGTCAGGAGTGACTGACATCGGTCAAGAGCAGTTCAGGAGATGCCAACGTCAGTAGGAATTGGCTGACATCAGTCACAGGAAAATAGGCAGGAACCAGCGTCGGTTACCTATGCGTCCAGAAAGCTATTTTCATGGACAGAACCGAGTGTTTGCATGATAGGATTAAGTGATAGTCTTAAGTCCACATCTCTATTATTAGTAAGACTATTTTAGAGCCCTTGTTTAAGAGGCATAACTATTGGTTGTAAATGCATGCTCAAGTTTCCTAATTATTATATAATAGGATAGATCTTCTTAGCTTATTGTATTGTATGAGTGGTGAAAGAACAGTATAGAATTGTATATGTGAATCATTCCAGGTTGTTGGAGTTGATTGTAATTGAGAGAGAGAGCTCTTGAGGGAAAGAGATCTAGAGAGAGATATGTACATCTGAGAGAGGTGTGGAAGAAAAGAAGTTTCTTCAATTGTATTCCTTCTGTAAAGAGTTTAATACAAGTTTTTAGGGTGGTTTCTTGTATCTCTTGATCTTTGCTATTTCTAATTCTAGTTACTTATCATTCTGATTTAATTTCACATTTTATTGCTTTCATAAGTGTAATCAACATTGTTGGTTGATCCCCAACAGTGGTATCAGAGCTCAGGTTGACTAACAGGTGTTTCAGATCTGGTTAGTGTGTATTGATTACAGGGTACTCACAGGGGTTTCTGCAAGGATTTTTGTTTGAGTGGGAGAAGCAATGGCAAAATAAAGTAAACTGAGAATGAAGAAGTTTAATGGCAAAAATTATCAACATTGGAGAATGCAGATAGAGGATTATCTATATCAGAAAGATCTATACTTACCGTTAGGTGGGATTGCAAACAAGCCCACAGACATGGATGATGAAGAATGGGAAGTTCTTGATAGAAAGGCTTTGGGTTCTATTAGAATGAGTCTAGCATCTACTGTGATATCTAATTTATCATAGGCAAAAACAACGGTAGAGTTAATGACTACTTTAGCAAATTTTTATGAAAAACCCTCAGCTTCTAATAAGGTATATCTTATGAAGCAGTTATTTAATTTGTGTATGCAGGAAGGTGGATCTATATCTAATCATCTAAATTATTTCCATGGAATTGTAAATCAATTAAGTTCAGTCAAAATTGTGTTTGATGATGAAATTAAAGCTCTTTTAATATTATGTTCTTTTCTTGAAAGCTAGCATAGCTTAGTAATGGCAATTAGTAATACTGCATATGCTTCAAATATTTTAAAAGTAGAGGATGTTGTTAGTGTAATCTTGAATGAATAAATTCACAGGAAAAGCACAGAGGAAACATCAGGTAATGCTTTAAGTTTTGAGAGCAGGGGAAGGCAAAAATAGAAGATCAAGAAAGGGAGATCAAGGTCTAAGTCAAAGGTGAGAGGTAGATCCAAATCCAGAAATGGCAGGAAGCCACAATGCTGGAATTGTGGAAAGATAGGGCACATAAGCAGAAATTGTTGGTCAAAGCCTAAGGAGGATAATCAACATGAAGGAAAGAAAGAAGCAAAGGTTTTAGGTATTGCACAAGATGCTTTAACATTCTCTTTGCATAATAATATAGAATCTTGGGTTTTAGATTCTGGTGCATCTTTTCATGCTACCCCTAATAGAGAATATTTTAGTGACTATGTCCATGGAGATTTTGGAATAGTGTATTTAAGGGATGATGGGCCTTGTAAAATTATTGGCAAAGGAAAAGTGCAGCTGAAAATGTAGAATGGCAACACATGGGTGTTGAGAGATGTCATGCATGTTCCCAGCTTGAAGAGGAATTTGATTTCTGCAGGAAAGTTAGGGGATGAGGGTTGTACAGTAACTCTCACAGCTGAATCTTGGAAGCTGACCAAGGGTGCACTTGTAGTGGCTAGAGGTAAGAGAGTATGTACTCTATATTTATGTAATTGTGTTACTAACAATTCTCCTTCTGTATTATCTACTTCAGATGTGGATGCAAAATTGTGGCACTCAAGGCTTGGCCACATGAGTGAGAAGGGAATGTCAATTCTTAAGTCAAAAAGTAAGCTTTTAGATTTGAAAAGCATAGATCTAGATTTTTGTGAGCACTGTGTTTTTGAAAAATAGAAGAGAGTGAGTTTTCTCAAGATTGGGTCAACAAAGAAGAGGCATAAGTTGTAGCTTGTTCACACAGACGTGTGGGGACCGGCTCAGGTTGCTTCTATTGGAGGATCATAGTACTATGTTTCATTCATAGATGATGCTACAAGAAATGTATGGGTCTATTGTATTAAGAATAAATCTGATGTATTTGAGACTTTTAAGATTTGGAAAGCTATGGTTGAGAATGAAATGGGCAGAAGATTGAAGTGCCTGAGATCTGACAATGGTGGTGAGTTCTGCAGCTATAAGTTCAAATGGTATTGTTATATGCATGGAATTCATAGGCAAAGGATGGTTCCAAGGACACCTCAGCAAAATGGATTTGCTGAAAGGATGAACAGAACAATCATGGAGCGTGCAAGGTGTATGAGATTGCATGCTGGGTTACCCTTAGAGTTTTGAGCAGAAGTTGTTGATACTATAGTGTACCTGATTAATAGAGGACCCTCTATAGCTCTAGATGGTGGAATTCTAGAAGAGGCATGGACAAGTAAAAAGGTAGATCTCACATTTCTCAAAGTTTTTAGTTGTGAAGCCTTTGTGCATGTTGATAAGGAAAATAGAAAGAAGCTGGATGCTAAGTCTATGAGGTGCACATTTATTGGCTATGGCTCTGATGATTTCGGATTCAGGTTTTGAAATCTAGGAACTAACAAGATAATTAGGAGCCATGATGTTGTTTTCAATGAAAAAGTGATTTATAATGATTAGCTCAAGAAGCTGAATCAATCTGAGTAGAGTAATGGAGAATTAGACGAGGTGACGGTCCAAAATGAGCTCACAGGAAAAATTAATCACAGAAAGGAAAACACAGAGACCGACGTCGGCCAAGCAGGAACCGATGTCGATAGGATAGAAACCGATGTCGGTCATATAGTGATCGACGTCGGACAGGAAGGAACCAACGTCAGTCAGGCAAAACCGATGTCTGCCAGGTACAGGCTTAGAAGTGACCAAGGTCGGTCATTGTCAGAGAATTTGGGTGGACAACATGTTGTGAACGAGTCTCAGACACCCATCAGGAGGTTAGAAAGGGTAAGTAAACCTCTGATATGATATTCCCCTTCATTATTCTATTTATTGCTAACTGATGGTGGAGAACCAGAGAGTTTTGAAGAAGTAATATAGGTAGAATCCAAGAATCAGTGGGTTCGTGGCATGGTTAAGGAAATGGAGTCCTTCAAAGAGAACCAAACATAAGATTTGGTTGAGTTACCAGTAGGAAAGAAGACACTAAAGAATAGATGGACCTATAGATTGAAAGAAGGTGAGAATGGACAGATGAGATATAAGGCCAGGTTGGTAGTGAAAGGATTTTCACAAAAGCCAGGTATTGATTTTGGTGAGATTTTTTCTCCTGTCGTTAAAATGACTTCTATACAGACTATACTATCTTTAGTTGCTATTAAGGATTTGCATCTTGAGCAGCTTGATGTTAAGATAGCATTTCTTCATGGAGATTTGGATGAAGAAATATATATGGAACAACTGGAAGGATTTGAGGTCAAAGGTAAGGAAAAGTTAGTGTGCAGATTGAAGAAAAGCTTGTATGGCCTCAAGCAAGCTCCTAGACAGTGGTATTTGAGATTTGGTAGGTTTATGACTAAGCATGGCTATAGTAGGTGTCAATCTAACCATTGTGTGTATTTTAAGAGATTGAAAAATGGTAGATATATTATTGTGTTGTTGTATGTAGATGATATGCTGGTTGCAGGATCACACATGCAGGATATCTCTGAGCTTAAGGTGAAATTAGCTCACACATTTGCCATGAAGGATTTGGGAACAGCAAAGAAAATCCTTGGCATGAGCATAAGAGAGACAGGAAAAATCATAGGTTGATTTTGTCTCAAGAGGATTATGTGAACAAGGTGTTGAAAAGATTCAATATGTAGGATGTAAAACCGGTAAGCACACCTTTGGCTGGACATTTTAAATTGAGTAAAGAACAATGTCCTAATTCACATGATGAGGTAGAGTACATGAGTAGATTTCCACATTCTTCTGTGGTAGGGAGTTTAATGTATGCAATGGTTTATACTAGACCAGATATTGCTCAAGCAGTGGGAGTTGTAAGTAAGTATATGGCCAATCTAGAGAAGGAGCACTGAAAAGCAGTTTAGTGGATCCTTAGATATCTAAGAGGAACCAGCAGTAGGTATTTGTGCTATGGAGGTTCAAATACTTCTCTACATGGTTATGTAGATTCAGATATGATAGGTGATTTGGATGGTAGGAGGAGCACCACAGGATATGTTTTCACTATTGGTGGAATGGCGGTTAGTTGGATATCAAAGTTACATAAGGTTGTTGCCTTGTCAACTATAGAAGCAGAGTATATTGCAGTCACATAGGCTATCAAAGAGATGATATGGATGACACGGTTCATGGAAGAGCTTGGAAAGGAGTAAGAGAGTTGCAAATTATACAGTGATAGTCAGAGTGTAATTCATTTGGCTAAGAATTCATCCTTTCATTTAAGAACAAAGCATATACAGCTTAGATACCACTTCATAAGATATGTATTGGAGGATGGTGAGTTGAAGCTGGAGAAGATCCATACAAATAAGAACCCTATTGATATGTTAACCAAGCCGGTAACAAAGGAGAAGTTGAATCTTCATTCAACTTCTGTTGGCCTTCATGATTGAGTTGAAGATGGAGGAGCTAGAAGATGTTGCTGTATAGGTATTGGTGCAGTTGTTTATCTCCAAGTGGGAGATTTTTAAGGTGTGGAGCTAAAAGCTTCACCAAAGGAGCATTTTGCAAAAGTTACAAGTTTACACAGTCATCGGTGTCAGTCAGGAGTGACCGATGATGGTCAAGAGTAGTTCAGGAGATGCCGGCATCGATAGGAATCGGCCGATGTCGGTCACAAGCAAACATGCAGGAACTGGCATCGATTACCTGTGCGTCCAGAAAGAAATTTTTGTGGACAGAACTGAGTGTTTGCATGATAGGATTAAGTGATAGTCTTAAGTCTGCTTCTCTATTATTAGTAAGACTATTTTAGAGCCCTTGTTTAAGAGGCATAACTATAGGTTATAAATGCATGCTCAAGTTTCCTAATTATTATATAATAGGATAGATCCTCTTAGCTTATTGTATTGTATGAGTGTTGAAAGAACAATATAGAATTGTATATGTGAATCATTCCAGGTTGTTGGAGTTGATTGTAATTGAGAGAGAGAGAGATCTTGAGGGAAAGAGATCTAGAGAGGGATCTATACATCTGAGAGAGGTGTGGAAGAAAAGAAGTTTCTTCAATTGTATTCCTTCTGTAAAGAGTTTAATACAAGTTTTCAGGGTGGTTTCTTGTATCTCTTGATCTTTGATGTTTCTGATTCTAGTTACTTATCATTCTAATTTAATTCTGCATTTTATTGCTTTCATAAGTGTAATCAACATTGTTGGTTGATCCCCAACATAGTGATCATGAGAAGAACCTTCAGGTGGTTGAAGGAACATGGGATTAATCTTAGCACCTATGAAACACCTACCCTCTAGTAACTTAGACAAGTTTGGGATTTAAAGGGTTTCCTCTTAGTTTACAGTGGCATTCCCTCAACTCCACCACTAGTGGCAAAGGACAAATTAAAAATAAAGGTTGGTGATGTTGAATTCACCAAAATAATTGATGTAGAGTTTGTATCTACATCAGAGTCCAAGATGGGACTATATTTCTCAAAATTAACAAGCTTAGATAAGAATTGGGATAAGATCACCACTGGGGAGATTAAATTGGCTAGTGTCACTCTAATATCCATTTGATTAGAGGGAGCCCTAATAGTACCAACCATTTTGGTAGTCATCTCAATAGTCAATTTAGCTATTATTCCACTTGCTCCACCCATGGGTCCACTAGCACAATAACGAGTAGTTTTCCTTCTTATGACTTACTCAAGGAAGAGAGGAGGTGAAGAAGAGGTAGATTAACCAAAGCATAAAGGGTTCAAGAGGGATCTATAACCTCTAGTTGGGATTCCTAAGAAAAAGGAGATTATATTCAAGTACCTACCTTCCAAGGAACTTCCCTTGAAAAATAAAGAGGATCAATACTCATATGCTCAAAGGTTGAGATATATGAGTGAAGAAGAATAATCAAATGAAGCTAGGCCCATTAGTTAGATAAGAAGAAATAATGAGCATTCACTCCTCCATAAGTGAAAATTGGGAAGATAACTCCATGGGAAAGACCCCAAACCCTAGTAAAGGTCTCAATGGTTGGTTTATTTACAAAATAAGGTCCTTTAGGAGTGGAATGTCAAGGTAATGAGGAAGAAATTTTGGCCTCTAGTGATCCTCTTTCTTTTGAAGATGTTATGCAAGTTGGGGTTGAGGTGGCCACAACCACTCAAGTTCAAGACCTTAAGGAAAAGGATATGATCTCATCAGACATAGAGACATTTGTTGAGGATGTCATCACCTAAGCACTGGGATAGGATAATCAAGGTGAAGTTGAATAAATGAATAAATTTGATGAGAAAGATGAGGTGTAGCTAGAGTAGAATGTTCAAGCCACCACTAGTCTTGAAGTGGTGGTTGAACGAAAAGGCCCACAAGTAGTTCTAGAAGTATCATAAGTTGTCCCTTCCCATCCAAAGATATCAAGTTCAACACCAAAGGAGAATCAAGTATACAAGAATGTGGGGGAAGGAAAACTACAAATGTGTACCCCCACGCATACAAGGATAAATAAGGAATTGGACCAATATGATAAAGGTGTTGAGGAGGGTATTTTAGGTAGTATTGTTATAATAGAAGTACATCAAAATTTCCTTCCTTGCATCAAAGTTCATGATCCAATCCATAATAAAGGTTCAGAGGCCATGATTGGTGGAGATTTTCCTAAAGGCAACAAGGAAGCCACCCTAGTCGAATCTCTACCTGAAGCTTAGGTGAATAAGGAAGGTGAATTGATTGTGAAACATTCCAGTTTGTCAATAGAACAAGGGAGCTCCATTGAGAAATTGCTTAAGGAATCTCACCAATTTGGACTAGATTTTGAAGTTTTAGAGAAAATAGAGACACACTTGAAGGAGGACTCAGAATGAACAAATAAGGTGCTGAGGAGTTGGAGAGTGACATAAAAATTGAATAGTTTGTGTTGAGTCCACAACACATTCCTTTGGCACTTCCTACACTAGGTACTCTAATGACACCACCTTACACTATCTCAAGGCCTGCATCAATGTCCACTACATCAATGGAATTTTAGACTAGACCCATTCTTTGGGTAGAGAATTAGGTCAAAGAAAGTAAGGACATCATGAGAAAAATTGATGAGATCAATGTGGTAAAGATAACTCAAGTGTATAAGGCCAAACCCCCCAAGAAGGCCAAGACACACTCCAGGGCCACATTCACTACTAAGAGAAAGAAATTTGGTGATAGTCATTCCCTTGAAAGGTGATTCAAATAAATATGCTCCCCTTGAGAGTTATACTATTACAACTACAATATATGGGAACCATAAAGGAATGAGATAAATCATAACTCATAGGTTTTGGCAAACATGGTGGCTCATTGAATGGACAAGGACAAAGCCACCATGGAGGAGTTAAACGCACAAAATTAGGATATGATCTAGTACTCGCAAAAGATACTGAGTGAACCTAAGGAATTAACTCCAACTTCTAGTATTAATCCAAAGCATCCTCTCTTCTCATTAGATTCATTTGATTTTAGACAAATTTATGACTTGAAATTCAAAAGAAGGGCAACAAAAAATGGAAAGAATATTTGTGCACCAAGGCTAAAGAAATAGTCTACTCAAAATTTAAATGTTTGAACAATATAGTGGATAATAAGAGAGAGTGTGATGCCCAAATATTTACCTATGAAGTGAAAATTAAGAATTGGGAAGAAGTCCAACAAAAAATGGATGAGGTTTTCAAAATGGGCATAAATACTTTGATAGTTAAAAAGATCATTACTCTAAATGATCACAAGAGGCCCAAAGAATGTCAATTAGAAATCAAGCATCGATTGGTGATGCTCAAAGAGGGAATATTAAATTTGAAAGGATAATAATAGTCCCTTAAGACTATAACAAGGGAAATAGATTCTAAACTTATGAAGATACAAGTGACTTGGAGGAAGAGACAATACTCACTACTCTAAAAAACCTCATTGGTGCACCACAATAGTCATTTGATGTTGATAAAATAAATCAATTGGTATGACTTGAGAAGTCTTGTGACCACATTAAAGAGCTCATAGGATGAAATAAAACCATGATTTAGAATATTTCTACATGGTTTTAATAATACCAAGTAAAATTCAAATATCAAGCAAGCCTATACTAAGGGAATCTTTACCCTATGCTAGAAGGATATAAAAAGTATAGGAACAAGTTTGCAAAAGATTCCCTCATCTAGATTGACTTTGGAGTATAACTAGATATTTTAGTTTTTTGAAGCTGGCACCACTTCTTTCTTCTCTTCCCTCCCTTCTTTCTTCTCATTTTTGGCTAAGGAAACCATTGTACTTGGCCCATTAGTGGCACGTCCCTTTTAATTAGTTTTTATATAATCATGTGGATAGAAAAGGGATGTTTTTGTCTATTGTGAAAGTGGACAAATGTTTTATTTTGTCCCTTGTAATATTTTCCTATATGTAGATAACCAAAAAATAATATTTTGAGGTAAAGGATCAATCTTGAAATCATCACAAGAACATGAGCATATCTAAGGAATGATGTTTGTTATAAGGTTTAACAAACTCTAGGCCTATAAAAGGCTTTTCTAGCAAGAGCATCTTTGGGAATATGTTAGGCTTAGCTCAATTGTATAAGTAAAGGGGGTTTGTCCCTTTACAAGGTTTGATTAAATTTTGTGTCAAGAGTTATAGCCTCGAAGAATTCTCTTTGTGTAATATTTATGGTTCCAAATTGATTTCTATTGTAAAATCATTGACAAGGTTTGAGAGAATTAGTTATGTCTCCCTTGTCACATAATTATCTTTCATAGTATTAGGTTTTATGTTATTCAAAACACATTATATTTAGTTTCCATTCAATTGATTAATGAAATTTATTCATGGTTTCCATTCAATTGATTAATGAAATTTATTCATGGTTTCCATTCTCTTCCTGTTGTTGAAGTGTAGTGCTCTATTTTACATGCTTAGTAGATTTTTTATCTATTGTATTAATCTTTATGATAGTCATTTGGATATTATATCTAGGTTGTTGTAGAAACCCTTGTTTCCCCTTTATTCTAGTACTGTATATTTTTTTGACTGTTTTTGAGTATTCAAATTTTTTTGTGTTTTTGGCATGAAATAAAGGATGCAAAATTTGCAAGCTAATTTCATATACAATTCAAATAAATAAATATTGAAGCAATAAAGCTTATAACTGGCTAATCTAAGACCTTATCATTTGTTTCAAATGATTACAATAAAGAATATCTATCATGCAACAAAATTAATATAAAATATTGTCTTAAAAAACTTGATCTTTCTGCAAATCTGAAATTAACCCTAGATCGAGAAAGGCTCGGGTTGCTGTGTCAAAAAAAACACAGTCACCAACATGAGTTATTCTACCATCGTCAGTCTATATACTATCAATGTCGATCTCTATCGGTCGGTCTACTCTGCCGATGTCGATATGTATTCGGCCGATGTCAGTCTCTTGGCTCCCTGTAGCCTGCAACTGCTGACGGCGGACTTCTTCAATTTGTGATTTAGCTAGTACAGCCTGGTACAGATCTATATGGATTCCATACAATAGAAAATAGATTATAGCATGGCCTATATGCTAGATGCCTAATCTCAAGGAATATTATGCAAATACTGAAGATCTCTATCTAGATGATTTTTGGACAAAAAACCTATTGAAATAAATACCTGTGAATCTCTATGATAACCTCTGTGTGAAGTTATCTCTCAAATTGGAAATAGATCAGCTGATATCTCACAACCTCTAAATTTCACACACTGAAGAGTGTACGTTCTCCAATGCAATTGGAATACTGGAAACCCTTGGCTCAGTCTTCTCAAAAAATACTTAGCAAAATTTGTTTTCAACAATCAATAATTATCAATAATATGGCCTCCCTCCAATGAGAAACCCTTATATCCTCAAAAAGGTGTGCTTTCCCTAATTAGGGTTGCATAATTAAAAATTAGGGTTTCATAATAAAAAATTAGGCCAAATGATTAATATTTAATTAAATCAATCAAATATTAATATCTCCCTCAATATAAGTCTGAAGGAGCCCGAACGAAAGCCAACTAGAAAAATTCTGCTAGTTGAAACCAAGCCAAGCTCCACCAAGACCCTCTATCCATCCTATCAACCTACGAAGGTCGCATAATAAGCTAATCATCATAAAACAAGATCACACTAAAAAGGGGACATTACAATCCACCCTCCCTAAAATTGCTTGTCCCCAAGCAATCTCAACAACAAAGTTAACATCACTCCACTTGGATCCCAAATGTAGTCAAGATCTCTATTACCGTCAATCAATATAAGCTCCTGTAATATCCTCTAAAATATAACCAAAAGGAATCCATAATCAAACTGGTGAATACAACTCAACCAAACTCCAAAATCACAAATACCATGTACACATTCCACCATGCAATGCAAAAGGCACACTCCAACTCTACAACAACTCCCAAATGGAACTACGCCAAGTGTAGAGAATCCACACACTATACCTCTACTGTAATCAACATATCTCTATAGATCACCAACCATGATCTCATCACAACTCTCATCCCATGGCATCAAACCATCCCATAACTGATGACAAGCACTTATAGTGTAATGTCGATAAAATGTGCCACTCTCAATCAGTGGCTCAGAGTGCAATCTAGAAGAAACTAACTGTAACTGATCACTAACCAAGCCCAAAACAACTACTACCTCTGAAGACACCTCCAAAGTAGTAGTATCACAAATAGGAACCCAACCAACTACTGGCTCACCAACATCACAACTGATCTTTGATAAAATCTCACTAGTCCCCGTGCCATCAGTAGTATAGACCATCACCATATCAAGATGACTACCATGCTCATCTGCAATAATCAAATCTTAGGACTCTTCTACAATCTCTAAATCCTAAGTGTGAATGCTAGACATACTCATATCATCATCAACATGTGACTTGCTATAAAAGAAAGCTGAGTCCATGCCACATGCGCTAACTCTTGAACTGAACTCACCTCAAGACAAAGCTCGTCCACATGTCTCTCAAAATCTTGGAGAGCCAACTGAGTACACACCAAGGAATTCTGAGTAACCTCCAGCTCATGAGAAAGCCGGTCAACCTCCTCTTCCTTCTTGTTTTGTGATGTGGACCCTTTAAAAATGGATGTCATATACCATACTAATTTGTCTTCTATCGTAGGGTGTGAAAGCAATTCATTCATCCTCCTCTGGTTTTCAACCAACTTGTTCAAACCTTGTTTAAGCATCTCCATATTCTTGTCCCATTATTTTTGAGTACTTGAAGTAACCATGATTAACTAGCTGATTCAATGTCCAATCTACCCAACAGGATGGCAGGACAAAAGCTCTGATACCACTATAAAAACCCCTATTTCCCTTGAATTTTGGAACTGAATATTTTTTTGACTATTTTCTATGTATTCTGATTTTTTTGGATGTTTTTGCATGAAATAATGAAGAATGCAAATTTGCAAGATAAATTTGAATAGATTTAAATAAATAAATAGCAGTGTACTCTTTCAACTAACTAACTCTGATCTTCTTATTCACTTCAGATGATTACAATAAAATTCCTCTATCATAGATACAAAAAAAATATAAAATATTGCTAAAAAAACCTGATCTTTATGCAAATCTGAAATTAATCCCTAGATCTGGTATGGCTCGGGTTGTTGTGTCAAAAAAAACACAATCACCATCATCGGTTATTATGCCGCTGTCAATAGGATAACACTGTGAACTCTACCGACATCGGTCTCTGTCGGTCGGTCTGCTCTGTTGACATTAGTATACAGTCGGCCGATGTCAGTCTTTGATCTCCCTACGACTATGTATGGCCTACTGTAGAATAGTATGGATTCCATATAGTAACAAAAAATAGTATGGCCTGTATGCTGGATGCCTGATCTCAAGGAATATTATGCAAATACTGAAGATCTCTATCTAGATGATTTTTGGACAAAAAACCTATTGAAATAAATACTTGTGAATCTCTGTGATAACCTTTGTGTGAAATTATCTCTCAAATTGGCAATAGATCAGCTAATATCTCACAACCTTTGAATTACACACACTAAAGAGTGTATGTTCTCCAATGCAACTGGAATACTGGAAACCCTTGGCTCAGTCTTCTCAAAAAATACTTAGCAAAATTTGTTTTCAACAATCATTAATTATCAATAATATGGCCTCCCTTCAATGAAAAACCCTTATATCCTCAAAAAGGTGTGATTTCCCTAATTAGGATTTCATAATTAAAAAAATAGGCCAAATAATTAATATTTAATTAAATCAATCAAATATTAATATCTCCCTCAATATAAGTCTGAAGGAGCCCAAACGAAAGATATTTTTTTGACTGTTTTTGAGTATTCTAATTTTTTTGTGTTTTTGGCATGAAATAAAGGATGCAAAATTTGCAAGCTAATTTCATATACAATTCAAATAAATAAATATTGAAGCAATAAAGCTTATAACTAGCTAATCTAAGACCTTATCATTTGTTTCAAATGATTACAATAAAGAATATCTATCATGTAACAAAATTAATATAAAATATTGTCTTAAAAAACATGATCTTTCTGCAAATCTAAAATTAACCCTAGATCTGGAATGGCTAGGGTTGCTGTGTCAAAAAAAACATAGTCACCATAATTGGTTATTATGTCACTATCAGTAGGATAACACTATGAACTCTACCGATGTTGATCTCTATCGATCGATCTGCTCTACCAATGTCGGTATACAGTCAGTCGATGTCGGTCCCTCAGCGACTGATCTCAGTCTCTGATCTCCCTGCGGCTCTGTACGACCTGCTGTAGAATGGTACATATTCTATAAAGTAACAAAAAAATAGTACAACCTATATGCTAGATGCCTAATCTCAAGGAATGTTATGCAAATACTAAAGATCTCTATCTAGATGATTTCTAGACAAAAAACTTATTGAAATAAATACATGTGAATCTTTGTGATAACCTCTATGTGAAGTTATCTCTCAAATTGGCAATAGATCAACTGATATCTCACAACCTCTAAATTGCACACACTGAAGAGTGTACATTCTCCAATGCAACTAGAATACTAAAAACCCTTGGCTCAGTCTTCTCAGAAAATACTTAGCAAAATTTGTTTTCAACAATCAATAATTATCAATAATATGGCCTCCCTCCAATGAGAAACCCTTATATCCTCAAAAAGGTGTGCTTGCCCTAATTAGGGTTGCATAATTAAAAATTAGGGTTTCATAATTAAAAAATAGGCCAAATAATTTATATTTAATTAAATCAATCAAATATTAATATCTCCCTCAATATAAGTCTGAAGGAGCCCGAATGAAAGATATTTTTTTGACTATTTTTGAGTATTCTTATTTTTTTGTGTTTTTGGCATGAAATAAAGGATGCAAAATTTGCAAGCTAATTTCATATACAATTCAAATAAATAAATATTGAAGTAGTAAAGCTTATAATTGGCTAATCTAAGACCTTATCATTTGTTTCAAATGATTACAATAAAGAATATCTATCATGCAACAAAATTAATATAAAATATTTTCTTAAAAAATTTGATCTTTCTACAAATCTAAAATTAACCCTAGATTTGGAACAGCTCGGGTTTCTATGTCAAAAAAAACATAGTCACCATCATCGGTTATTATGCCACTGTTGGTAGGATAACACTGTGAACTCTACCAACATTGGTCTCTGTCAATCGGTCTGCTCTACCAACATCAGTATACAGTTGGCCGATGTCAGTCCCTCAGCTGCCGATGTCGGTCTCTGATCTCCCTGCGGCTCTATATGGCCTGCTACAGAATGGTATGGATTTTGTATAGTAACAAAAAAATAGTACAGCCTATATGTTGGATGCCTGATCTCAAGGAATATTATGTAGGTACTAAAGATCTCTATCTAGATGATTTCTGGACAAAAAACCTATTGAAATAAATACCTGTGAATCTCTGTGATAACCTCTGTGTGAAGTTATCTCTCAAATTGGAAATAGATCAGTTGATATCTCACAACCTCTAAATTACACACACTGAAGAGTGTACATTCTCCAATGCAACTAGAATATTGGAAACCCTTGGCTCAGTCTTCTCAGAAAATACTTAGCAAAATTTGTTTTCAATAATCAATAATTATCAATAATATGGCCTCCCTCTAATGAGAAATCCTTATATCCTCAAAAAGGTGTGCTTGCCCTAATTAGGGTTGCATAATTAAAAATTAGGGTTTCATAATAAAAAAATAGGCCAAATAATTAATATTTAATTAAATCAATCAAATATTAATATCTCCCTCAATATAAGTCCAAAGGAGCCTGAATGAAAGCCAACTAGAAAAATTATGCTAGTCGAAGCCAAGCCAAGTTCCACCAAGACCCTCTATCCATCTTATCAGCCTATAAAGGTCACATAATAGGCTAATCATCATAAAACAAGATCACGCTAAAAAGGGGACATTACAATCCACCCTCCCTAAAATTGGTTGTCCCCAAGCAATCTCAACAACAAAGTTAACATCACTCCACTTGGATCCCAAATGTAGTCATGATCTCTATTGCTGTCAATCAATGCAAGCTCCTACAATATCCTCTAAAATATAACCAAAAGGAATCCATAATCAAACTGGTGAATACAACTCAACCAAACTCCAAAATCACAAATACCATGTACACATTCCACCATGCAATGCAGAAGGCACACTCTAACTCTACAACAACTCCCAAATGGAACTACACCAAGTGTAGAGAATCCACACACTGTACCTCTACTATAATCAACATATCTCTACAGATCACCAACCATGGTCTCATCACAACTCTCATCCCATGGCATCAAACCATCCCATAACTGATGACAAGCACTTATAGTGTAATGTCGATAAAAGGTGCCACTCTCAATCAGTGGCTCAGAGTGCAATCTAGAAGAAACTAACTACAACTAATCACTAACCAAGCCCAAACCAACTACTACCTCTGAAGACACCTCCAAAGGAGTAGTATCACAAATAGGAACCCAACCAACTACTGGCTCACCAACATCATAACTGATCTCTGATAAAACCTCACTGGTCCCCATGCCATCAATAGTAGAGACCATCACCATATCAGGATGACTACCATGCTCATTTGCAATAATCAAATCTTGGGACTCTTCTACAATCTCTGAATCCTGAGTGTGAATGCTAGACATACTCATATCATCATCAACATGTGACCTGACTGTAAAAGAAAGCTGAGTCCCTGCCACATGCACTAACACTTGAACTGAACTCACCTCAAGACAAAACTCATCCACATGTCTCTCAGAATCCTAGAGAGCCAATTGAGTACACACTAAAGAATTTTGAGTATTCTCTAGCTCATGAGAAAGCCGGTCAACCTCCTCTTCCTTCTTGTTTTATGATGTGGACCCTTTATAAATGGATGTCATATACCGTACTAATTTGTCTTCTATTGTAGGGTGTGAAAGCAATTCATTCATCCTCCTTTGGTTTTTAACCAACTTGTTCAAACCTTGTTTAAGCATCTCCATATTCTTGTCCCACTATTTCTGAGTACTTGAAGTAACCATGATTAACTAGCTGATTCAATGTCCAATTTGCCCAATAGGATGGCAGGACAAAAGCTCTGATACCACTGTAGAAACCCCTGTTTCCCTTAAATTTTGGAACTGAATATTTTTTTGACTATTTTCTGTGTATTCTAATTTTTTTGGATGTTTTTGCATGAAATAATGAAGAATGCAAATTTGCAAGATAAATTTGAATAGATTCAAATAAATAAATAAATAGTAATGTACTCTTTCAACTAACTAACTCTGATCTTCTTATTCACTTCAGATGATTACAATAGAAGTCCTCTATCATGCATACAAAAAGAATATAAAATATTTCTCACAAAAACCTAATCTTTCTGTAAATCTAAAATTAATCCCTAAATTTGGTATGGCTCGAGTTGCTATGTCAAAAAAAACACAGTCACCATCATTGATTATTATGCTGTTGTCAGTAGGATAACACTGTGAACTCTATCGATGTCAGTCTCTGTCGATCGGTTTACTCTACCGACATTGGTATACAGTCAACTGATGTCAGTCCCTCAGCTGTCGATGTCAGTCTCTGATCTCCCTGTGGCTATGTACGGCTTGTTGTAGAATGGTACAAATTCTATATAGTAATAGAAAAATAGTATGGCCTGTATGTTGGATGCTTGATCTCAAGGAATGTTATGCAAATACTAAAGATCTATATCTAGATGATTTTTGGACAAAAAACCTATTGATATAAATACCTGTGAATCTCTGTGATAACCTCTATGTGAAGTTATCTCTCAAATTGGCAATAGATCAGCTGATATCTCACAACCTTTGAATTGCACACACTGAAGAGTGTACATTCTCCAATGCAACTGGAATACTGAAAACCCTTGGGTCAGTCTTCTCAAAAAATACTTAGCAAAATTTGTTTTCAACAATCAATAATTATCAATAATATGGCCTCCCTCGAACGATAAACCCTTATATCCTCAAAAAGGTGTGCTTGCCCTAATTAGGGTTACATAATTAAAAATTAGGGTTTCATAATAAAAAAATAGGCCAAATAGTTAATATTTAATTAAATCAATCAAATATTAATATCTCCCTCAATATAAGTTTGAAGGAGCCCGAATGAAAGCCAACTGGAAAAATTCTACTAGTCTAAGCCAAGCCAAGCTCCACCAAGACCCTCTATCCATCCTATCAGCCTACGAAGGTCACATAATAGGCTAATAATCATAAAACAAGATCATGCTAAAAAGGGGACATTACAGTTGTAAAATCCTTTTTGCTCTGAGATTTGGGAATAGGGTGTTGATAACATTTTTAAGAGTAGTCCTAGGCTCATAGATTTAGTTTGAAGAGGTTATTAAAGGATATCATTTGTGCATGATTTCATTTCTTTTTTTTAATCTACAATGCATTTGTTGGTGGAGATGATCTAGTAGTTTATTGAATTTATTTGTTTTCATTTGTTAACCATCCACTTTCTTTTCTATTAATTGATAAATCTTTTCCTAGCCTATCCTACCCTACATATAACATGCCTCTTGCATATCTAAAATGTTATTTACCTATAGATGCATAAACTTTATATTCCTAGCATGTGTCTATGTTTTGTGTGTTAAAGATCAGTATTGCAATCTCTTATTCAACCCCTCTA
Organism: Torreya grandis; assembly: GCA_037957365.1. NCBI lineage: Eukaryota > Viridiplantae > Streptophyta > Pinopsida > Cupressales > Taxaceae > Torreya > Torreya grandis. The sequence goes on along the minus strand of JARHVA010005901.1, from coordinate 984,814 downwards.
TTATTGAATATTCTTTAGAATGAAAGTTGCAATCACATTCATATCTATATTTAGTAAGTTGTGTCTGACTTAGAACAATTACTCATACCATGTGACAACCTTTCACAAGTGAAGTGATCAAGTTTGGTTGTGTTCTAGTTATATTTATATTCCCTTGTGCCCATAATTTCCATGGAGTTTGAATTGTAAAATCTCTCCATGTGAGCAAGCTACCCTATAGGTCCTCTCACTTTGGTTTAGGCAGAGCCAAAATTAGTAGGGAGATAACCATACCTTTTTTAGGTGCCTCTCAATCATTTTCTCTATTTGGTCCTTTCCTGATGTCAAACCCCTCTCTATCTACAATGACATATTATCAAGTTTTCTATCTTTATTTTCCATTTCTTTCAAGTATGCAAGGCCAAGTGAAATAGGTGTATAACTAGAAACCACCATCTTTCTAGTGTTGTTACCAAGGAAAAGAAAAGAGCCTTGGAACCTATGTTGCTAGTGATTATTGCAGAGAGATACTATCATTTTTTAAGTTCTCTACCTATTTGTGATATTTTAATTATCTTTGTTACATCAACATCACCATCATCTTTTTGGCATCATTACTAGGGAGAAAAAGAACCTTGGAGCCTATGTTACCAGGGACTCTTGTAGAGAGCTACTGTCATTTTTAAAGTTCTTTACATATTTGTGATATTTTTATTATATTTGGTGTGTTAACATCACCAACATATTTTTGGTGTCATTTATGGGGAAAATAAAAGAATTTTAGAGTTTGTGTTATTAGGAACTGTTGCAAAGAGATACTATCATTTTAAAGTTATCTTCCTATTTGTGCTATTCTGATAATCTTTGGTACGTCAATGTCACCAAAATTTTTCTAGTGTTGTGACTCTATTAGGCATGTTCACCCCTATTTTTTAAGAAGTTTTATGACATTCTTGGAATTATCTATAGTATTTTAAACTTTTCATTTTATCAGTTGTTGTTAGTAGTTCTATTTGTTCTAGTCTAGAAGTTTTTTCTTCTAGTGGTGACTCTATTACATTTAAAAGTTTAAATATGAGTGCCTATTATATGTACTCTTCTCTATCTTAAATATTTTAAATTTAGATCTACAAATGTAGAGGGTACTAGGTTTTCCTTTCAAAAATATCCATCTAAAGAGCTTATCCCTGAGTTGAAAGGCCCATCTAAAAGGAGACAAGTGTGGAATCCTATTATAGGCCAAAACTTAGGCAATCAAGTAAGACAAATAATTATCCCCCATTGTATTTACCCCCATTTTCTCAAATATCCCTCTATTTAAAGGATATCAAAACACTTCAAAGAAATCTAAGCTCCCTACAAGTCAAGTTCCTTCTCTACAAAGAAGTCGTTCTCCTCCTACAAGGACATTAATGCATCATTATTTTTCTCCTCTTTAAATTCCTACTAATATTATTCATTTAGAGTTATCCCATAATTCATATTCATATTTATATTCAAGGATGGGATACCATGATCTAATAAAGAGGAGGTTTAATGCAGGCAATGACAATGGAGAAAAAGAAGATCAAGGTCTAGCTAATAAGTGCAAACCATTCATGATCCCAAGATTTAGACCTATAAAATTTAATGGTATGACTAGTTTCCCTAACGAAGTTCCTATTAAATTTGGAAATATATTACCTAAATTTTAATGCAATAATATCATTTCTGGGGAACAAAATTTAAAATATTTTTAAAATGTTATTGAAGACTATGAAATTGATCTAGAAGATGTGTGCATAAATATCTTTGTGAACACACTATAAGAAGAGGCCCATGAGTGGTTTAAATCCCTCATTGATGGATCCATAGACACATGACAAGCTATGATTGATGCATTTAATATGTAGTTTGGTGATTGTATTGATCCCAAATTCTTGTTTGTTGAATTTGAAAACCTCAAGAAAAATCCTAATGAGTGTGTTAAGGATTTTCATTCTATATTAAGTAAAGTATTGAGAAGGATTCCATAGGAAATTATACCCATTGGTGATACTTATTTTATAAAATAATATGATGCATTTGACAATAATTCAACCTATTATCTCAGAGACAAAGCTCTCTTAAATCTAAGGATGGCCTTTAATTTTGCTATCTAAATAGAGAATAGTATCAAAGCTATGGGTAAGCCTTTGAACAAGAGGGATGATGTCAAATTAGTGAATATAGAGAAGCCTCAAGCCTCCCATAAGAATGTATATTTGGAGAAAACTATGAAAAATATAGCTACTATTATGAAATAAATTTCTTACAAGTTGTCTAGAGCAGAAAGGGGGTTGTCTCAAGGTTCTTCTAACCATGATGACAAGAGGGATCAAAAGAGAGAGGAAATAAATCATCCCAAGGACCAGGGTCAAGGTCAGCCAGATTTCTAAGGGAATAATAATGAAAAAGGAGAGGGGCTTGCAAGGGATGACAAGCATGAGAGAAACTAGAACTGGGGAAGTGGAAGGGAATTACTAGATCTTCGAGCTGCAAAGGTGAATACAATCATCTTTGATATCAACTAGTGTGATAAGTTCTTCTTTCCTCATCCTCCATGTAATATAGATGATAGTGATGGTCAAGGTATATATATATTTCAATCTATATTTGATGAAGATGACATTTACATTATTGAATTATAAAAAATGTAAAGTTACACCATCCAAGAGGAAGTTGTGAGTTCTTCAACTGTTCCTGATTATGAAGACACTCAAGCCTATGAATGTCTTACTTTCTAAATTGATGAACCAGATGTGATGATTTACTCTCCATCTACAAATCTAATGACTGATCCTATTTATCAAGCCTTCTGGAGAGCATTTGAAAAGGTAAGGGTCCTAACCGTAGAATTCATCTATGAGATAAATATGATGCATGAATATGAGTTGACTATTTAAGATTTTGAGTTTATGAGACCAATGATTAAATATAAATATGGAGATTCACCTCTATTGGTTGAGGACTGACAATTGATGATACACATAGTAATTGGCCAAGAGGAGTACAATTTGAGAAGTAAAGATCAAAATGTTCCTTCAAAGTTCAAAGACTCTATTGACCCTAAAGTAGAGACAAAAGAGAAAGAGACCAAAGGGAGTAAGGAGGTCCTAAATTCCACCAAGCTTAGTTTTTCACCTTACAATGCTAAGCCAAAAGGTACATAGGCCAAGAATATAACTCCCCTATTATCTAGTATTCCCAAGAAGGATGGACCCAAGAAGTCTCATGGAAGAGTGAAGTTAAAAATGTTGGTTATCCTAATTCTTTCACCCTAACCCTTGAGGGGTGTATCCCAAATGAAAGTGTCATAATTCTACCTACTAAGCCTCCTTTTCCTAAATATATTATCTATGACATGGCCCATGTTTTGAGCTAACTGAAGGTCATAGTACCCTTTGTGGAATTGCTCAAAATTCTAGAGCATAAGAGAAGAGACTTTGAATATTTAGAATTCACTGAGAAAATTACTGCTAATGAGAATGTTGAAGCTGAGCCTTCTCCCACTTCCCTTGTGGAAAGTGAGAACACCTTAGAACCCCCTAAACATCACTTATAAGTGTATTTAGGAATAACATTGGTAGAGATTAGGATGGATGTTAACCCATTCTATACCACCCTAGTAGTTAATGGTTTAATTTTCCACAACTACATGTTTGACTCTAGAGCATCTTCTAACATTATGCCATTGGCTATTTTGAATAAACTCTGCATAAGAATAACTACAATATATGGATGATGCCTCACCATATATTCCAAAGAAGTACCTATTATTGGCATGGTTAAAGGACTGGTGGTGTAGCTCACACAATACCCTAGTAAATTCCTAAGTATGGATATTATTTTTTTAGATTATCTAACAAAATGGGGTATGTTGCTATCTAGAAAATGGGCTGCTAGTATTGGAGGTAGTGTTTAGATGGACCAATCCTATGCCACTATACCTTTGGATGGGAAGATGGTTCACCTAAATCAGGAGCCACAAATGCTTCATGCCCTAGAAGATCCTAAATATCAGTTAAATGAAGTGTTATATGTGGATACAAACATAGGGAACTTTGTGTGAAGTGTTGAGTATGAGGAATTACCTCTTGAAATTGGTATTATGGATGAATATTCTATCTAGATTATGCATTTTTATAGAGCATGTTCAAACATTAGAAATGGAGTAGGGGTTGTCTTCTATGCCCCTAATGGCCAACTTACAAATACTCCTTCCAATTATCCTTTGGGTGCATAAATAATATTGTAGAGTATGAAACACTCTTGTTTGGCCTTTGGATTTCCCACGAATATGGACTCAGTAAGTTACTGGTCAAGGGTGATTCAAAATTAGTGGTGAAGCAGGTCTGAGTTGTTTACACCATGAAATAGAAGAGATTAAAATATTTATAAAACACTATATGGGACTTCTTGGAATGGTTTGACACTTTCAACATCTAATATCATGCTTGAGATTCTAAAAAATTGGTAGATATACTTGTAAAGAGGGATGTAAATTTTAAAGTTGAAAATAGAAATCCCTCTTGTGAATATGAGGTAGAGGTACCAGTAAGGCCTTTTGTCTCAGATAACATTGATCATTGGTAAGTATTTGATGATAATTAAATAAAAAGGTTTATATGTTGTATAACTGAGTTTGAAGGAACCATTATAGATCTGAACTCCATGGTACAAGTATGTGATGGAAAAGAAACCTTGTATGGAAAAAAATTTACCCAGTTGAAGACTAATATTATCCATAGAGGATTGGTTATTCTTGAAGCATAATTTGATGGAGATGATAGATTTAAATCTAGGAATATCTCTTTATCAAAGGATGTAACTAAAATTAACATCAAGACTAAGGACAATCCAAAGAAAATTTGGCTTAGTACTCACTTGAGAAAGAAAGAGAAGTATTTATAAAGATTTTAATTAATTACTAGGATTGATTAGCATGGTCATATTTAGAGATAAAATCCTATAGGGAGGACTTCTTCCATCATGTTATCCCCCTTGAGATTGGTACAAAACCATTCTACCAAAAATAATGGCTTATTAATCCCATCTTGGCCACTAAGATGCAAGAAGAACTAAATAAATTAAAAGAGGTGGGATCATTTAACCCATTAGGTATTCATCATGGCTAGCCAATCTGGTCCCTATAAGAAATAAAAATGGAAACATTTGGCTATGTTGATTTTTGGAATTTAAACAAGGCTTCATTGAAGGATAACTATCCATTGCCTAATATGGATAATATGCTTCAAGATGTTACTAGTTCTAAATTGTTGTCAACTTTGGATGGTTTTTCTGGCTATAACCAAGTAATAGTGAAGGAGTTTGAAAGGTCTAAGACTACTTTCAATACCCATAGGGCACATATGTATATGTTTGAATGCCTTTTGGCTTAATGAATGCATGTGCCACCTTTCAAAGAGAAATATAGGTAGCCATCATTAGGTTAATCAATTAGTTCATTGTGGTATATCAAGATGATGTTATAGTATACTCTATGAAAAGGGATGACCACTTAGGTCACTTGGAGCAGATGCTTATCTAATGTAGGGAGTTTAGAATCTCCCTCAATCTTAGGAAGTGCCACTTTGGAATATAGAAGGCAAAACTACTTGGGCTTATTATGTCTAAGCAAGGTGTGATTATAGACCCTAAAAGGGTAGAGGCCATTAACAAGGTACCCATCCCATAGACCAAGAAAGGTATTCAATCTTTCTTTGGCTAGATAAACTTTATTAGAAGGCTTGTTTACAATTTTACAAAGATTAATATACCCATTACTTTAATGTTAAAAGGGGATAAAACCATAAGGTGGAAGGAAAAGGATACCAAATAATTCTAGGACATAAAGGTAGCTTTGAAAAGTACCCTGATGCTTGCCAGTCCTGACTACAAAAAAGATTTCTAGATATTTTTGTTTGCATCCAAACACACTATTGATGCAGTACTACTACAAAATAATGACAAAGGTCATGAGTAGCCAATTGTATTTTTTATCAAGGCATTGCAAGGATCTAAGCTAAACTATAATATAATGTAAAAACAAGCCTTTAATCTATTAATTATTGTCAAATAATTCAGATCCTACATTCTAAGTTCAAATATCATGGCCTATGTTCCTCACACTATGGTGAAGGACATATTAACTTAGAATGAAAATACCAACAAAATATGCCAATGGGTCAATAATATTCAAGAATATGATTTGGAGATACAAACTACTAAGTTGTTTAGAGGTATGGGTCTCACCAAGATGATGACTGAAGCCGACTTCTAGGTTGTAAAGGTGAATAATGTATAATGGGTTATTGATATCCCTAAATCCAAATACAATCAATCTCCATGGTATAAATATATAGCCTATTATTTGAAGACTCTGAATTATCCTCCACACTTAGATAAAAATCAAAGGAGGACCTTGAAGTTAATATCCCAAAAGTATCTTCTATTATATGATGATCTAACTTGGAGGAACCTAGATGTTGTCCTCTTGAGGTGCTTAGAGGAACATGAGATTTTTGAATTAGTTAGTTCCATAGTGGTATGTGGTGTGTTTAATTTGTTCCCATAGTCACTACACATAGGATTCTAAGGGTTAGTTATTGGTGGCCCACTCTATTTAAAGATGTTACAACTAGGGTAAGAATGAAAGCATCTAGATCACTTCCAATACAACCCATTTCTATTAAGGGAAATTTTAAGCAGTGGGGAATGGACTTCATGGGTAAAATATCAGATGCTTCAAGTACTAGTCACAAGTGGATCTTAGTGGCCACTGATTACTTCACAAAATGGGTTGAAGCAATCCCTACCATAAAATCAACCCACTAGGTTGTCATTGATTTCCTTTTAAATAATTTTATTTGTCAATTTAGAGTGCTAGTTAAAATTGTCTATGAAAATGCCATGTGATTTAGATAAAAATAATTAGTTGCATTATGTGAATATTATGGGATTGATCTAGCATATACCTCCAATCACAATCTACAAGGGAATGGGTAGGCTGAGTCTATTAACAATAATTTATTATAAATTACTATAAGGACTCTAGATGCCAACAGAAGGAAATGGGGTGAGTAACTGAAGTTTAGTATCTGGGCTAATATGTTGACTCATAAAAGGTCTACTGGAAGAAGCCCCTTTGATCATGTTTATGGATATCAAGTTATTTTACCCCTTTATCTATTATTACCTACTTACTAGTTTATGCAATAGATGATTGAGGGTGAAAGAGAAGTAGAACACTATAAGGAAAGAATCAACCAGATTGTAGAGCTTGATGAATCTCATAGACAAGCTCATGTAAAGCATTTAAAGCTCAAGGAAAGGCTCAAAAATATTTTTGATAAAAAGGTAACCCTGAGATCTTTTCAAATTGGTGATGATCTAGTCCTACTCTAGGATATCAGACATGAAGATAAAAGAAAACAAGGTGAATTTGATTCCTTATGGATGGGTCCTTACATCATTGATTATCAAATAGGGAATCATACATTTTATCTTAGATATCTTGATATAAATATCTTATAACTATCAGTTAATGGTAGATACCTTAAACACTTTGTGGATTGAGTCCATGATAGCCTATGTAAATATGTCCATGTTGTATATCCCCTTGCTATTTTATTCTCCTATTTAGGTTTGTGTTTGTATAGCTTATGTTTTTTACTTTTCCTTCTTGGTTGTATTCAGATGCATTATTATAATTTTATTCACCCATGGTGTGTTTCCCTTGCCTTTATTGAAAACTCTTTGGATACATGGCCTAATGGATAGGCATCTGGTCTGGTGTTCTCTATGTACCTATTAGGGGTACACATATCCAAGTAAGGGCTGATGTTGGAGCCCAAATCTACAATTAATTTTTGACCTATTCAATATTAAAATATTTGGAAGATTTTTGCTAAGTCCTTTATCTTGTCTTTGTTTGGTGAAGGTGTTCTTTCCCTTAGACTTTTTAGGCCTTCTACATGAACACAATACCTGAAGGAAAAAGGTTTTCATATTTTTTATCTCAGAAAAAAAGTCTAAAGACTTATTTCCATCAAACATTTTATCTGCTATAAAGTCCTGAAAGAATTTAATCTCTTATCACTTTCAGGCTAAGTGTTTTACAAAAGCTTTGAAGGGATATTTCATTTGTTTTAGATTTTTTATTTGTAGAAAAAAATCTAAAGGGAACTTGCCCTTTGGTATTTTTCCCACACAAAAATCCCAAAGGAATTGTAAGGTCATTTTTTTCAGCCAAAGGTACTTTCTAGAAATCCCAAAGGGTCATTTTGCCTTTGCGAAAATTTCAAAGCATTATTTCCTTTGGGCATTTAAACTTTGAAAAATTATTGAAGGGTACTTTCAAAAGGGTAGAGGAAACCTACATAAATCATAAAGGACATTTTAAAGACTTTTGGAGGGTCATTTTGCCTTTGCAAAATATTTGAAGGATTATTTCCTTCAAGCACTTTGCCTTTGAAAATTTCCTAAAGGGTGCCTATAAAATGTCTAAAGAATAATTTTGGATCCAAAGGACACTTAAAAAAATCCCAAAGGGTAATTTCAAAGGTTCAAAAGGATATTTTCAAGAGCTTTAAAGGTACTTTAGGCAAAATTTCTAAAGATCAAAGGTTTATTTCCTTCATACATTTTGCCCAAGAAAAAAGTTTGAAGGATAAGTCTAGATGGCAAAGGACATTTTCAAAACTCCTAGAGGGCACTTTCTGAAGAAGGAAGATACTTTCAATAGTTTTGAAGGGAGCTTTCAAGATTTTAAAGGTCCATTCCAAAAGTTCAAAGGGAATTTTTGTAAATATGTTATGTTCATATATCTTTATTCAGGGTTTCATGGTGGGAAGTTTCAGTGTGAAAAGATAGAGATGTATCCAAGTCCATTTGCATTCATTGAATTTTTGTCTTATGATTGAAGGAGAAAAGTTTTGGGGCCCTGGATGAAATTGTCATGTTGTAGCCTCAATGCATTTTAGTGATTGAAGTGAGGAATTGCTTGATTAGCTAAATAAAAGACATATGGTTATCTCAGGGGACTCCTAAGACTTTATCCCATAAAAATGCCGAAGTCAAATTGATTATATTTACAAGATAATGACTATTTCATTTCTTTTTTCAAGTAATGAGTGTATTTTTAGGGATCAAAAGGATCTTATACCCTTACCTGTATCAAAAAAGATGGTGTAAAGGTGAAAAGTTGGATGAGAGTCTGAGCTAGCATCTAAGTTGGACACATAGCAAGTCCTCAGGGTTTTTCAAGCTCTGAGCCCTTTTTAAGAATTACCTCACATAAATTTTGGTGGGCAAAGTGAAAAAATTCCTCGAAGGATTGAACACCTACATTTGTAAAGAAAAGTAATGACATGTGATAGGTCCTCAGGGTTTTTCAAGATCTAGTCCCTTTTTTATAATTATCTCACTTACCTTTTAGTGGGTAAGTAGTGAAAAATCCCTGAAGGACCAAAATAAACCAAATGAAAATTTTGCTTATATGGATCCATGTGTTGCAAGGAGGATTGCTTGGCATAAAGGAGACATTTGCACCTTCTCCTTCCTCTTTCAAAAGAAGCTCAAATGACTATAGGGGTAGTAAGTAGATGGCCATTATGTTTTAAAGCATTAATGGTAACCCTCATTTGAAATTCAAAGGATTATAACTAAGGCATTTGCATTAATTCACATTTACCTTTTGTATTTAGAGATTCTACTTACATATTTGAGCTATCTATGTTCCCTAGCTATGTGCAGCATGAAATTTCTCTATCTAGTGAGTCATTACAGCAAATTCTTCAAATATCTCCCTCTTTAATTGCATATAACCCTCTAGATTATCAGTAAGTGTTCTTATAGCTCCTTGTATTATGCCCTTTGAGGAGGTTTGAAGGTATTTATAGAGTGATTAGAGTGAATAATTTTGTCAAGTTTAAAGTATTGTAATAGAAAGATAGGAAACAATGGCTTCTTCTATAACATCTATGAAAAATAACATCATTTTTGTTTTAGATTAAATCAAGATTACAGATGTTCATGGGTTAGAATTCACAACTTCATTGAATGCCTTATAGAAACTGAACCCTCTACCTATAATCTCAAATCTTGGCATGATTTATATCAACTCTATGAGATCATGTCCCTTGGCTACCCCTTACCCAAAAATAGTAATTATATGTGCTAGAGTATATGAACTAGATACCAGGACTATGTTTGATGGAAGTCAATTAGTTGTCTACACTTTCACTCCTTTATAACTTAGCACCATGATTTTGATTCATCCTCAGCTTGAAAGTATCACATTTTCCTTGAAAAAATGCTAGGAGTATGTAGACAAGAATGATAAAATTATATGGGACATTATCAACTCCTGATAGCTAGTTAAGAAAAGGTAAAAGGTGTCCATAATGTATAAGCTTATGAAACTAGTAAAATTTAGGGAATTTACCCATTATGTGATTGCCATGGTAACCAAAATTTATGGGATGTTCACCATAGAAAATTTTGAGACTTGGATGTTTATAATTTTAATCTATGTGTTAGAGTAGAAAATTAAGTTAGATTGGGCCACCATCTTAAGTGACAACTTGCATAGGCAGATGATGTAGCTTTAGGTTGTAATCCACTTAGAGGAGTTCATAGGTACATTATACATGTCCTCCAATGTAATACACAACCTGGTGCATAATAGGACATTCTATGGGCTCAAAAGGAATCCCAGTGTAATGAGGATATATGATACTTATCTAGAAATAACTCTGGATGGATTTAGAATAAATTTATACAAAGTTTATAATTGTTTCTTTAATACTATGATGAGTCTCTTCTATCTTTTTAGAAGCCTCAAGAGGATGTTCAAGGGGGCCATCAAAACAATTGATAAGTATGGTAACTCATATATTGAGTTTAAAATATTCACTTATATCAAAATAAGTGGCTACTCATGGTCTCCATATAAACTGCCAAGATACCTAGATGATCGACTAGTAATGATAGAGTTGAGTCAAAAAATGGTGGCCCTACATGAGATGATAGAGGCAAAGAAGGTGAATAATCCCTTCAAATTTATAATTGAAATTAGACACTATTCATGCCCTTCTGTTGTCAAGGCCAAAGGATTGGAGTAAAATATTGACCAATATATGATTGGTAAGATGCCACCCAGGTTGAACTATGATATCAGATGGTGAGTTAAGATAGATAATAGTGTGATTATATATAAATCACATTATGTGGACATTTGGTTTGATTACACTACCAAGGAAGATGTCATAAAGATGGACTTTATAAGGCTTATAGTGCAAGAATTTATCACTTATAATATTGCTCCCATCTTAAAGGATATGGAGGATGATAAGAGGAGACTATCTATAGTTTAAAATCAGTCTAATATTGAAACCTAAGACATATCAAAGGTGGAATTCATTATCAAAAAAATTATTCTATACCATGGAGGGCCGTAGAAATCATGAGAAGAACCTTCAAGTGGTTGAAGGAACATGGGGTTGATCTTAGTACCTATGACACCCCTACCCTTCAAGAACTCAAATAAGTTTGGGAGTTGAATGGTTTCCTCCTAGTTTACAATGGTGTTCTCTTGGATCTACCACTAGTGGTAAAGGGAAAAGGGAAAATCAAGGTTAGTGATGTTGACTTCACCAATCCAATTGATGTGGAGTCTATATCCACATCACAGTCCAAGGTGGGATTGCCTTTCTCTAAATTAACAAGTTTGGTTGAGAATTGGGATAAGATCACCATTAGAGAGGGTAATTGGACAATTCCACCCTAATATCCATTGCATTAGTGGTATCCCTAATAGTACCAACCATATTGATAGCCATCCCAGTAGTTAGTTCAACTATTGTTCCACTTGCTCCACCCATTGCTCCACTGGCACAACGGCCAGTAGTTGTCCTTCCTATGACTTAATCAAGGAAGAGAGGAGGTGAAGAAGAGGTAGAGAAACCCAAGTATAAAATATTAAAGATGTTTCTTCGACCTCTAATTGGGATTCCTAAGAAAAGGAAGGAGGTTGTATTCAAGGACCTACCTTATAAAGAACTTCCATGGAAAAGGAAAGAGGATCAATCCTCATATGCTCAAAGGTTGAGAGATATGAATGAAGTAGAAGACTCAAATGAAGATAGTCCCATTTCTAATATGATGAATAAATAATGAGCATTCACTCCACAAGTGAAAACTAGGTAGAGAACTCTAAGGGAAAGACCCCAGACCCCACTAAAGGTCCTAATGGTTGGTTTATTTCTAGAGGAGGGTCCTTCAAGAGTGGAAGGTAAGGGTAATGAGGAAAAAATTATAGCCTCTAGTGATTCTCTTTCTTTTAAATATGTTGTGCAAGTTTGGGTTGAGGTGGCCACTCAAGTTCAAGCCCCTCAAGAAAAGGAAATGATCTCATCAGACATAGAGACATTTGTTGAAAATGTCATCACCCAACCACAAGTCTAGGATAATCAAGGTGAAATTAAATAAATGAATAAATATAATGACAAAGCTAAGGTAGAACTCGAGTAGAATATTCAAGCCACAAATATTCAATAAGTGGTGGTTGAACAAAAATGCCCACAAATAGTTCCAAAAGTATCACCAATTGTCCATTTCCCTCCAAAGGTGTCAAGTTCAACACCAGAGGAGAAGGAAAGTACAAAATAAAGTGGGGGATTAAACCTAAAAATGGGATTTCCCACTTATATAGGGATAAATAGATAATTGGACCAATCTGATAAAGGTGATTAGCAAGGTACTTTATTTAGTTTTACTATTATAGAAGTATCTTAAAGTCTCCTTCCTCACATCAAAGTTCATGATCCAATTAGGAATAAATTCTAAAGGCCATGATTTGTCGAGAGTTACCTAAAGGCAACAAGAAAGCCACAATAGTCTCATCCCTACCTAAAGATCAGGTGAATAAATGAGGTGAAGCAGTTATGAAACCTTCCAGTCAGTCAGTATCACAATGGAACTCTATTGAGAAATTGCTTAAGGAGTCTCACTAATTCAATCTAGATTTTAAAGTTTTGGAGAAAATAGAGTCACACCTTAAATGAGGACCTAGAGTGAACAAATAAATTGGTGAGGAGTTGAAGAGTGATGAATAAATTAAATAATTTGTGTTGAGTCCATAGCCCAATCCTGTGGCACTTCTTATATCGGGTACTTTGATGACACCACCTTACACTATCTCGAGGCCTGCATCAATGTCCACTACATCAATGGGATTTTAGAGTAGACCCATTCTTTGGGTCAAGGATTAGGTCAAATAAAAGAAAGACGTCATGATAAAAAGTTATGAGATCAATGTGGTAAATATCACTTAGGTGTATAAGGCCAAACCCCCCAAGAAGGCCAAGACACACTCCAAGACCAAATTCACTACTAAGAGAGAAATAAATGTGGAGATAGCCATTCCCTTAAAAGGTGATTTAAATAAATATGATTCCCTTGAGAGTTACACTATTTATATATATAATCTATAGATGCCTAAATATGGACACCAATAACCTCCAACCAGGATTTTAGCTAATTTCCACCTAAAATGCACATTTTGGCCTAAAAACACTAAAACATGTTAAATGATGTGAAAATGACATATTCAAGTTCCAATTTTGGCCAAGGTATCCCTAAATGGGGCAATGCAATTTATGGGCCAACTAAATTTGATTATTTCCTTTCAAGTCAAAGTGCCAATTTTGCACCTAGGTACTCTGGACTGATCTTTTCTATCAAATATTTTTCACAAGATACGTTCCTTTATTATTTGTTATTTGTAACATCCTAAATGGGAATATGGATCTAATGCATTTGAAATCACCTTGAAATTCTAATCTAATCAAAATTTGGACCAATAATAAGGCATTCTGATCAATTTGAGTAATTTTTGTACAAAGTGCTTAAACATGCTTAAGAACTAGTTAAACCAAATTAGGGACTAATTAATAATTCCATGGAAACTTGTTAAAAACTTTTTTTTAAATGAATATTGAATATCTGCATCATCAGGGGACCCCATTTCTTGGGAAGACATCCCTAGGCCATAAATATCAAGATTCATTCCCTCCATGCCTCATCAATGCCTTCCATGATGCCCTCCATGCCTTTTAATTGCCCCTTCTTCCAATGTTATGAAGAGGATAATTATAAACTTAATTCCAAAAATTGGATTAATCCTTAGCCACACATCTCAATCCTTAGATGGATGGTTTAGGCTGATTCTAGACATTTTCAAAACTTTATAAATAAAGAGGCAATGAACATCATTTAAAAAGTCTTGCTTATGCAAAGTTATTATGCACGCATGATTCCAAAAGCTTTAAGAAACTAGTGTTACCATGCCAAATTGATTCAAGCCAAGCCATAAGCCAAAGGTGCCAAGGAGAGATGGAGGTAGAAAAGATTCCATTTCCAAGGAATTCATGAGCACAAGCCAAGCAAGCCACTAAAATAAGCATTTTGGAACATACAAGGAAGGTAAAAGAGAGTTTATTTTGAATTTTAAGTTGTGTGCTTTATTCATATTTGTTAACTAAGCTCTCCCTAGTGTTTAGGCCTAGAGATGTTATGCTAGTTAGTGTGTTTCTTTCACTTTGTTTTCATTTTATAACTAACACCATACTAACCATCCTCTCTTGAGTTAAATTCCTTAGATCACATATGGCACACCCAGTGGGATAAGACACATCCCACACATGAAGAAGATCATTTTGTAGCTTTAAAATATTTATTTGGACCATTAAGACTCTTGCAAATTGATTTTATAACTTTATTTTGCCATTTTTTGTTTTCCATGGGTTTATATAGTAATTGACGTTAGCTAGTAAGACTAACATCAGTTGGGTAGCTTAACCAATGTCAGTTAGTAAAATTGGCATCATTTGGATACATGCCATCAGTCACATTTGTATCACTGATGTCAGTTAGATAACCATGATCGGTTAGAAAATTTAACTATCATTGGTTATATAACCAACATCATTCACTATGTTCTTTTTAAAACATAGACCTAAGATCTCTTTTTTTAAAGTTCATTGTTTCAAACCTAAAAGAGATTAAAAGCTAAAGGACATGCTAACATTTTTTGTTGCAGGACCAAGCTTGACATTTGCTAAAAACATGTCTAGATAACCTTTTCTATGCTTAAAAATCAATTAGGAACCTTTTGTTGGTGTTTAAAAAAAAAATAGTTTTTTATGGTTAATGTTCTCAAAGTTTGCAACTAAGACCAAGGGGTCAAATGAACACCATCTCATTTTCCATTTGAGCTTAAAAACGAATTCACCTTTTCAATCTTTTTGTATTTACTTAGTTTGTTTAGATTAAATTTTTGTTTGGAAAAAAGAGGGGTGTTGCGTGTATGCTCTTCCATTTGTCCCCTTTAGGGAACCCTTGGAATCAAAAGCGCCATTCCTATTACACAAAGCCTAGTCCAAGAATTAGAAATAATGTCATATAAAGCACTCCCCAAAAACTTGTCAAAGTTTAGGTGACCTTGAAAATGACCCCAAAGTCTTTCTTTTTATGTCTTTAATTTCATTGCATCTTGGATTGCGAGGGAGACGTCATTACCTCCCACGAGTTCTTTACTGAAACTTTGACCCAAAGTTTCATCTCCTGACATTGACTTCAGTTACTCCTTTGGAGTTGCACATGGGATGTATCTACATTTGGACATCACACTACACTAAGCAAATAATAGGATGTAGTGGTTATAAAAAGGACTAGACCTTTTTACAACTAGCTAATGATGTGGTCACCCAATTTCTATGCTTTTATTTTGCATTTTTTATTATGTAATTGATTCCCCTAGAATGATTTAAACCATGCTAGTTTTAGTCAACCCCATTTTACCATACCCTTTTTAGGATTTGGATAATTACACTTAGTGTATTTTGGTTATTATCTTACTTGGTGTTTTTGAGACTAAAACTTGTGTGTTTTTTTATAAGCCATGTCAAAACTAATTTATTTATATGTCACTCTTTTGTTTAAAGAGGAAATATGCTGGTCATTTTACACCACTCGTGTGCCTTGAAATTTTTGCTAAACTTGTTTGTATGTGTGTCATTTGAGTTGAGGAGGGTAGTGTTATGCTACCCAAATCATGTCAAACCATTTATGCCTTTGATTCTTTTGAAACATAGCATTGATCACATCATTAGAGCATGCTTACGCCTTTAAGCTACTTAGTCTATTTTAAGACTTGTTTCATCTTGTGCAAAAAACCATTTGTTTCAAACCATGTCATGTATACCATTTGGACCTTTGTCTTATGTTGTCATGTTGTCAAATACTATCTAGCCTATTTGGTCAAATCTTAGTTCTCAACATTGAGTTTTCAATTAGCCTTACCAAGTTTGGATTCAAACATTGATTGATTTCTATTTAGGCCTTAATTTTTGGGGCTAATACATAGATTTTTTTCTTTTAGGTTGCATAACTTTGGTTAATCGATTACCTAAATTTGAAAAATATTGATGGTTTGTTTGTTCAATACCTATCTTTATAATTGTTTATGCCTTTATTTTGGAAAACACCATCTTTATTTAAAGATCCTTTTGTCATATGCCTTATGCCAACTGATCATGTTTATGTTTGATTCCATGTGCTAGGTCTATGTCAAAGTTGTTTCTAAACTTGTTAGATTACATCAAATCACATTAGCCTTTATTTCAAGTCTAGCTTTTAATGCCTTTTGGCCAAAAATCCTACAATATTCCTATGTATTTGAGCCTAGCTTTTTACTCCATGTTTGGACAAAAGACCTAGTAACTCAACTTTTACCTTTCTTAGTTGAGACCTTGTTTGGAACACTTTGACTTAGACCTTTGACATGCTAGTTTTTATTTAGATGCTTGACCTTTTGTGCATATGATATTTTACATTAGACATTTGATGTTAGACTATTTTATGCCAAGTCTTAGTATAAACCATTTTGGAGATATAATTCCACTTTTATACCATATTAGAGATACAGCTCTACCCCTTCGACCAAGTGAGATTAAGTTTGAACCATTTGTCCTTTGGACAAATTTTCAGATTTTGTATAACTCTCAGCCCTTTTGTTTTAGAGCTTTCATCATTTACATGGGTGTGTCTAACTACACTTATAGTGGAGTCACGTACAATCCAACTTATGATAGAATGGCTGCATAGAATCCCACTAGGAACCCTGATAGAGAAAGAGTTTCTAAGGAGTTTTATTATTCTCCTTAAAATACACCACATGGGGAACATAGTCAAAATCCACAAAATCCAAATCAAAACCTTGATTGGTATGAAGAGGCTTGTGAGGAGGAATTTGAAGACCCAACTATAGATAATGTTGTTTGGGATACGGATCCATACACTCTTTACAATAATAAGTATGTGGAACATAGCCAAAGCATCCAAGTCCTTTTGTTATTCAATCATTAGCTACCCCTAACCATCCTTTGGATTATATGAGCTATCAAGCTCTGAAATATCCAATGAATACCATTACCATTCTTAGACCTAGTTCTTTGGCTTGTGTGAGCAACTTGGCTCCATAACACCCTTTCATCCTTCTAGGACCTAGTCCTTTGGCTTGTGTGAGAAATCAAGCTCCAAAATTCCCCTTCATCATTCTAGGACTTAGTAATTTGGCTTGTATGGGTAGTCATGCTCCATACCACCCTATCATTACCATCTTAGGACTCTGTCCTTTAGCTCACACAAGTAATCATGCTCCCTAAGGCCCTACCATTATCTAACCACAAGTCATTCCTCATCTAGTACCAATCCCATCCAAACCTCAACCGATCCAATAATTTGAAGACCAAGTTGTGTTCAAAATTGGTATTTTCTAACTATTTGGAAACCAGGGCCAAGAGAACCAACCAATCTAAGATGTTTCTATTGAATCAACCATTTGTGATAAGTCAACCTATGATGAATCATCTATTCATCCTATACCAATTATTGAGGAGTCTCACTCTCATGAGCCAGTCTTTGTTGAGTCACTTCTTAATGATTATAACTACCTTTGGGAAAATCATTACCTCAACTATGTGCCTATTTTTCAAGAGCCACCTATTGACAAACTAATCTTTGAGGAGTTATCTCTTGACCTATTTCCCGCCCTAAAGGGTCTCACTTTGACAAACTAATTTTTTTGGAGCCCATTACGCCATCATAGGTTGTTACTTATCCAATACTAAACATTCAACAAGACATCATTGTAATAGAGTACCCATTAGATGAAGAATCAGAGATAGAGTCAATTTCTTTTCTTGAACTGACATCAGATTTACCATCAAAATTTGAATCAAAATCAATTTCAACATCAAATTTAGAGTCCCTTGGGTTAGAATCAAATTTAGAAGAATAATATGTTCATGATTGTTACAACATTGGTTACGCATGCCTCAAAAATCAATTTGAATACATTTATGATCCTTTTATAGTTTTGGAGGATGAGTACTTCAGCTTTGACACAATTTCTCATAGTATCTTTTACAAGGATTATGATGTCAACACCCATTCCATTACCATTCCACATGCCATTACCATCAACCAAAATATCCATATCATTGACATTCCATCTCCCACCAGTGTCGATTAGGATTGATAGAATCACACTTTAGTAAACTACATCCATGGTGACATAGAAGTTGAAGAAGAGTAAGGAAGCCAAGACCACATTCATATATTAGAAGAAATCTCTCCTAGTGAAACTTTTTTGAAAGTGTTAGAAGAAAATCAAATTCAAAAGTCAACATTCCTTAGTGAAACCTTGTCAAAGGCACTACAGGACAATCAAGACAAATTCACTGGTGAAAACCTCATTGAGGCACCAATAGTTGAGCACAAAAGTTCTTCACTACTTGATGAAGACAAAATCAAAATATCTTCCAATATACAACATAATCAAATGGTAGCTACTCTCAAGATCAAACAATATAAAAGTATGGTGGTTTTATTTAGAAAAAAGTCTTTAACCCCACCACAACCAAAATTATGTTGAATTTAGCATCAATAACATTACGTGTGACTAAAAGTCCTGATCTTCATTTGTTTCCCAAATATTCAACGTTCCATTATCAACTACTATTCCATTTCAAAATCAAACATACCATCCATTATTTGTCCTTATTTACCATCCACAACCACACTTTCCGTTTCAGAGGCTATAAGGATACCTTGTCTCAATGTTTGAAAGAATCAAAATCAATGACCAATGAAGATCACAAAATAATTCTTGAAAACGAAATCTATAGTCAATTCTTGATGGAGAAATAGTTCAAATTAGGTGTGGGATAGTAATTAACATGATCGAGTATTCTATTTCTATCATTTTTTTATTAGTATGTGGATCTCCCCATCAGTAAGAACAACATAATCAAAAACTATATGCAAGACAAAAATAGATACCATACCACATTACCATGACATTGGCATTTTTACATATTGATTTGCCATTATCACATATCCTACCATTCACCCCATCACTTGGGGTAATCCCTATAATTTTATCAAATTTATTAAACCATCATTATCCTAAAGCAAGACTATGCCATCCTATCATTCTATTCTTATCTAGACCAAAGCCTATTTTTAGTAATCCTACGCAATCCTATTTTTATCTTGGTTCATTTGGTTCTTACTACACCTTTTGTGGGGGGATTACAATCAAGTTTCAACAATCAATCCAATCCATGTTTATAATGATAGTCTATGAAATTAGTGTGACAATTGATCTGACAAGATATCTTTAATCCTATATCCATGTTTATTTATGTGAGCTTGATTCTAACCACCTATGGGAAAATTAGTGTCTCACCAATATTGATACTAATCATAACCACCTATGGGAAAAATAGGGGCAACACTTATTTATCATGCATTGCTGCATCACCTTGCCATTATTATTTTCATTTGACTCACCATTTACCAAATTTAAGAATTTATCGGGACCTAGTTAGTTTTTCCTCACCTTTTTGTGTGGATGGAATTAATATGACTTGAGATCATTTTGTAAATATGTGGGTCATGCTCAATTCATGTTGAGGTCACCTCAGTCCCCTTTTTCAAAAGCTCTCACTGCTTTGTAAGCAACCTAAACCAAATGCTCTTATTGATTTGTGAGCAAGTATCCTGTCATTATCTAACAAGGTTAAAATACATCAAAATGCCAAAAGCATTAATAACATTTTTAAAAATACAAAAATATTTATCCTATCTAAGCCTAGTCAGTTATCCTTGATCCACCTTACTGGGGCATTATCATTTTTAGGATGTTTTCTTTTACTTTTATTTTCAGGCTTTTTATTTGTTTGTTTATTTCAAGTTGTTTGTTTGTTTATTTATTCACTTGCCCATTTGTTTGATTTCATCACTATTGCCTTGACTTATTCTATATGTTTTAATTAAGTGATTCCTTACACATATTATTCTTGAGTCTATCCATATTCATATGTCAACATTGTCATCATGGTTTCTATCATTGGGGCATTGTTTTCAAGTGTTTATTGGATATCAAGAGTTAGTCCTTATGCATTTTATGTGATAGTCTTCATAATGTTCTATCATAAATCCTACCATCACATGATATACCAAAAATTAGCTTTAGAAAGGTTTATAATCAATGGATCCATAGAAGTTTCTCCTTGGCACCTTGGTAAAATCCTCTCACCCACCTTGATTAATATAACTCATTTGACCATTCTAGTTATATCATTTATAATCAAGACAAGCATCTCCTCATTGGTAGGTATAACTAAATAATTTATAATGATTAATATTATTCTTCTATCCATATATTTCATCACTTTTCACCCATTCATCTTTAATCTATATACTAGGTTATATCCTTGAGTTGAACTTGGTAATCAACCCTAATTGGGGCACCATCAGTTTTAGCCAACCCAAGTCTGCTTAATGATTATAACCAACTATGGTAAAATCATTATTTTGACTTTTATTCTTGATTATAACTACATTTAGGCAAATCAACATCCTTTTTACATCAATGCATGCAAGCATTTTATTATTTGGATTAATCTCAACCTTGGATTAATTCCACCTTTCTTCTTATTTATTTTTGAGTGACCACCCATCAACAAATGTGATGACCACTTCCTCGAGGGGGAATCATCATAGGATTCCCAAAAACTTTTGGATCTTTGTTCTTTTGTCATCATCTTATTTTTGGCATATTGACCATTTCTCATTCTTGTAGACACCAAAATTACATCACACACACATGCATAATTTCCTATGTTGAAAGCCCCCTAAACCCATTTTAATAATAACAATTAATATCCCTAACCCATAGTGTTAACCCTCACACATTTAATTAATTTAAAAAACTTAATTAAGTTAATTAAAAATCCCTATTGCCACCTTACCTGGCCACCTCATCCTATGACTAATTCTTCCCTGATGAGTCACCTCAAGACATGATCCCCTCATCTTAACTATCCAATACTTATTCCCATTTCCAAAATAAATTCTTAAATAACTAATTCCTTCCTAACCTCTTATTTTTACCATTTTGTAATGGATGTCACACTTGGCATGCACAACAATAGAAAACAAACCAAGAATAAAAAGGTTTACCTATTATAGTGCTATCAATGTCGGTCAACCCATGACCAACATCGGTGGGATCCCTATAGACATTGACAAGATCACTGACATTGACAATATAAGATAAAATTCAACCTGTAGTTTAGGTTAATAAAAATTAAGAAAATTAATTCTTACTCTCATTTAAGTTCTCAGTATTCTATTTCAACATCTAAGATTACAATCGCCCTACATAAGTCAATCACAATTAATAACTGAGCTTTTAAGGACCAACAACATATGCTTGTTCTCTCAATTAAGGTACTTAGGTTTAGACTCCCTAATAGGGACTATCAACTTGGTACTTATCATTTAGTGACCACCATAACTAAGTATATCACGGATAATGTAGGTGATTTTAATATTTATTCTCCTATTTCTTTATATCTACCCTGCACTATTTTATGCACTTTTGATTGTATCCTCATGAGGGATTTATAAATCTTCTTTTCTTGTTTCCCCTTATCTAACATACCAAACCTCTGACCCAACTTAACCAAGTCATAATATCCCTCTCATAACTCTCTCAACCTCCCTGACCTGATCCAGACCATTTCCAGACCTATAAAAGGCTTCCACAAAATCCTAGATAAATATTACCCCTATCGACCTCAACAACCTAACCAACATCGATCAACTCACTACCGACCTTGATAGCCTAACCGATATCGGTAACACTCCAACTAACATTGATGACTATCAATTTCCTATCCTCTTTAAAACCTACCCAGATAACTTCTAAAACACCAACAAAATACCTCATTTTCATCTTATCACTCTCTACTACATACAAGTTGTTAAAAATGGTAATTTTATCTCTTTTACTCTCTATTTACCTCTATTTAAGTTATTTATTATTCTTTTGACTCTCAAAAGTGGACTATCATCTCTAGGAAATTTTCACACTTCCTAGAACAAGCATGTAGCTTGACAGCCCACTCATTTGCTAACAAACATCTTGTGGTAGTGTTTTTTATTTACAAGTATTCCTCCCCAACCAAAGAGGAGTAATCAAAATGTCTAGATATGGTGTACAAACCAAATCTAGGTTCATTATAATCACTTATCCCCACCCTTCTCTTTGTTTTCCTTTAGACTTAAAATAGACAAAATTTAGTGAAACATTTTTGGCATGCTTGATTGGACCCTGGAGTTTTCCTTGGGTTCATTTCCTATTTTAAACATTCATATAGGTGCATTACAGTGAAAGTTTCATTTCTTTCACTTCTTCCTTCTCTTTTCTCTTAAAAATGGAAAATTTAATATCTTATTTCTCTATTTAAAAGGCATTGAAACTAAAATTTTATTTCTTTTCTCCTTGCCTCTAAAAACAATTTATCATTTTCTTTTACAAAAATAAAATAAAATCCCTTCTTTACTTCCTCTTTCATGCACATTAGGATAGTCAAATTCATACTCTATTCCTATTTCCTCTCTATTTTCATTTGAATCTAAACTTTTTAGATTTGGGTCTAAAACTTACTATATTTCATAGTTTACTTATTGCATATTAACTTACCTAGTTAATTACAAGTATTTTGAATAAATCATAGTACACCTATGTTACACAACAAAATCACATTCACATAAATAAGCATAAAAACTCACTTGAGAAAAGGCCCATCATGATTTCATCACCTGGTGGATCACGTTACCCTACTCGGCTATTCTACTTGGATTTCACCACCAAAGGGAGAACCCACTCTATTCTTTGGCAGAGTATAATCTCTAGACAAAAGGTATATTTTGGCTAAGCAGCTTGGCTCAGATCCAAGTTCATGAAGTGTGGGGAGCAAGCTCCTATAATAAGCCACATACCTAGTCTAACATAGATTCCCACTTGAGCACCAAAACAAATCTGAAACAGTGTTATATTGCTTTCTAGTACCTTCAATAACCAAATTCTATTCTAACTATTTGATTAAGGCATAAGCCAACAAGAGACTAAAAATTAATCTCTAGGATTTAATAATTGTTGATTGAATGTTATTTCTCTACTTTTCAATTGCCTTCTGTACTTTTGAGTTGGTAAGGATACCTTTTTATTGATTCACAAAATTAATACTATATTTAAATCTCAATTTGTATAACTTTTTATCTTAGGTTTTTTGACTGATACTCCCCACATAGACCGTTTACATCTATTATTTTACCTATCTTCAACCTTTGATTTCTTATAAAATTATATTTCCCATTTCTTAGGATTTTATAGTGACTAACATCAGTTAACCATACCAATATTGACATACTTTATCTACTGACATCTATTATTCCATTGATGTCGGCAAACTTTTCCTATCGATATCTGTCATCCCTACTGACATAGATGACTATGTAGTTTCATCTACTCAACACAACAAGCTAAAATAATCCATTTTCCTACACTCAAACCTAGTTTTTATTTATTTTGTTTCACATACAAGTTAGTAAGACTATTTAAACCACCTCTTACATGGTATTAACATGAGCCCAAGCCAAAATTCTTACTGATTATGCAAGTCGGTAACCACTTCCACCTTCCTCTCTCACTTTTGATTCTATCATGGAGCATACTTCAAATATAGATCATACTCCCAGCCCTAACAAAATTTCCATTGTGCCTGTCAGAGATCAAGATTTTGCTAAATTTATTGATCACAATGTGGTAGCCCTTCATCATTATCTTGTTATGAGCCGAACCCATAATTCTTTGGGTGACCCAACCTATGGTATGCCAACCTCTTTGATGGAGATACAATCAATTTTAGTTGCATCCACTATTTTTCCCATGGTTACCCAAACCACCACTTTGATGAGTAACCCAACTATAAATAATGTCCAAAATGTGGCATCTCCAACCACCCAATCCCACCTAAACACTGGTGTAAATTCCCTACTTTCACAACCACAACTAGTTAAGCCAAGTCACACCCCATTTCAAAATTTAGTGGTACCTATTCCATCCACCCTCATGCCTATAATTACCTAAGCTATGACTCACCCTTCATCTAGTCTAACCATGCCAATAATTCAACCTATAGTAACAACAACCAATCAAAGGCATAGTCTCCAACCTAATGGGACAAGCCCCTTTTCTTTTCGTACCTTAGCCTATGACTCGTTATCTTTATATTTCCCTAACACAACCTCAACAAGCTATGTCATATTCTCCCTCTGCTTCCTAACATCTTCCCTAAAACTTAGGAGGAATCCCCCAAACTAATCCCCCTCCAGACCTCATTAAGATGCTAATGGACAAGATGTCTAATCTAGAGATATCCATTTCTAGTTCAAAGAATGTATTATCTTATGATTAGATATGTAATGATCCAATCCATACTTATGTGCCTATTCACCCTTATCCAATCCAATGGGAACTCCCTAAATTTAATCATTTCTAGAGTAAAGAGGACCCACAACAACACTTGTGATCATTTAGACATGCTTGTTATTTAATAGGACATGATGATGCATTACTAATTCACACTTTCCCTATGTCTCTTTTAGGTGTTGCCTTGGATTGGTATAGCTCTATACCCTATCACTCCCTTTTTTTGTTTACCCAACTTGCACAAATATTCCTAGACCATTTCTCTATTAAAATTTCTAAGAAGGTTTTTATAATAGACCTTTACTCTATCAAATAATTTGATGATGATTATATTGCTGATTTTGTCACTCATTGAAGAAAATTAATCAATCAACTCTCCTTCTCCTTACCCCAACCTGAGCTTATTGAGATTTTCTCAAGGGCATGTGCTAAACACATCTCATCCACACTCTAGGTATAAACTTTTTTCAGATTTGATGAAGCTTTTACAATGGCATGGAAACTAGAGGTTCACGCTATTGATGAAGGCAAAGTCAAGTCGTGCAGTAAGAATCCCAATACCAAGTCAAATGACTCCTCCTCCTCTAAAAATTATCCCTCTAACCAAAATGCTAAAGGCTCTACTAATGCAATGGTCATTAAGTCAGCCTCTTCCACAACCACAAACTAATCAAATACTTTGACTTCTCAAAATCTAACCAAGCAATTCCAAAAATAATATGAAAAAAGACAATACACTCCCATTAATGAGTCATATACATCCATTTTGGAGAAATTACTATAACAAGGTGTCATAACCCTTCCTCATATCAAACCTCTTATATAGTTTGACCCTTCCTGTCTTATCCCAACTTGGTACAAGGAAGATGAGTTTTGTGATTACCATCAAGTTAAAGGCCACAACTCTAATAATTGCAAGACACTCAAGAACATTGTTCAAGATATGCTTGATAGAGGTGATCTCATCTTAGATAATCCTAATGCATCTCCTAATAAAAGTATGGATATGTTCAAACACCCTTTTCCTAACCATTCACCAAATCAAAATATTGTCCAATCCACAACTAACTCAGGTGATCATAATATCCATAAAGTTAATATGGTTTTTTCTTTATCTTCAGTTCAACTTACCCCTTAACAAGAGACACTTATTTCATCGACTCCCTCACATTTAGTGGTATCTATTTTTCCCATTCTTCTTCCTTAGGTATAGGATCCTATTTCCCCTTCCTTTCCTTTGAGAGGAAGAGCCTCCTTTACCACTCCTTTTGCCACTTGAGGAGCCTATAATCCCATTTCCATTTATACCAATATTACCTATCCTCTTACAAGTTGAAGACCACACTCTACCTATCCCTCAATGACATGTTGAAAGGAACATCATTCCTACATTATACCCTCTTAATGAACCTTCTTCCCCTACTTCTCCTCCACCTATAAAGAGTGGTACTCCACCCACTTCACCTTTACACCTA
Source organism: Torreya grandis (assembly GCA_037957365.1). Taxonomy (NCBI): domain Eukaryota; kingdom Viridiplantae; phylum Streptophyta; class Pinopsida; order Cupressales; family Taxaceae; genus Torreya; species Torreya grandis. Next base: position 958,429 of record JARHVA010005901.1, on the reverse strand, counting down.
AAAGAGTCTATATCATCTACTTCCATAATAGATGAGAGAACTATTATGCCTATTCCAATTGCACCACTCTTAACCCTTATTTTACTTATGGAGGATCATAATTTACCTATCCCTCACTCACATGTTGAGGGAGCCATAATACTTATGCTTTACCCTCTTGAGGAAACTACTTCATCTAACCCCCTCCACCCATGGTAGATCAATTCTATTCTCCTATATCTATCAAAGAAGACCTCGTTGTGGTTCTTTCTTATCTTTGGCCTGAAGTAGTAGAAACCAACAATTTCCCTCTTTCCCAAACATCATATATTTTTAAAGGCACAACCATAAGGCCTAAATCAACTTTATCAAAACCCTTATCACATTTGGTAAAAATGTAGAATTTCTTGACTCCATGAGACTTGACCATGCAACATTTTGGGACTAGCTTAAGATTCTGTATCTAAAACAAAATGAATGCCAACCTTTACTTCCAACCCCCTTACTAACCTTTAACCTAAGTTCTTTGACAAAGCTAGAGATTTTTCACCAAAATCAACTAAAGTTTAACCATCTATGTCAGAACCCTCATCCTCATAGGAATCTATTACATTAAAGTAGATCAGGCTCTTAGGTGTACACCCCATTTCTAATTTAATTCATCCATAGGTGAAATTATATTTAACTCTTCAACCATAAATTGGATTTTCTCACCCTATAATATAGAATAATGTTAAGCCTTCTAGATCTCACTGATCCTTCTTCCACCCTCAACTTTACCATCTATTTTGGGGCTGCACCCTTCTACTATAGTTAGAATATCATCTAAATAAGACAAACAAAAGGTTAAGCTACCTCCACTCCTACCTTTTCCATCTGGTAGGCCTCTCACATTTGACACTAATAAAGTGACAACAAAACATTTAACTTTGCCATCATCAATCAAGATACCACATAAAATTACCTTTCCAACACTAAAATAAAAGAAGGTGACCACTCTTATTAGTATAACAAGTACAAGTCCCCTTACAGGCTCTCAAATATTTTTATTACATCAATTATTTCAAGCTTAGATAATAAATATTTACCCCATTAAACCCTATAATCCTCTTATAATGAAGCCATCTTTATTTGATGATACATAAGTGTGTTTATATCATCGTTCACCTAGACATGATACTAAGAATTGTAAAGGCCTCACAACGGCTATTCAATAACACTTCAATGTTGACACTCTTTTCAATGACACTACTATTATCCTTCCTATTATTCTACCTTTAGCATCTACTATGTCCCCTACCATTCCACCTAAATTCAAACCCAAAGATGTTGTTGTAACCCCTTTACCACCTCCTTCACTAAATTTTCAAATCAACACAGTTAGTGTCACCACACGATCACAAAACCAAACAAATAAATCTAAGGAAAAGGTCACTACACCTTGGACCCATCCTTTTACAAAGAAAATCCCCCTACTAATCTAATATTTCCATCTTGGGTGTTCCTAAAACAATATCTTCATATGTTATCCAAAGCTCAATGGTGAAGCAACTTCACCAAACTCCTGTGAAAATGTCTTTGTATGAGTTAATCCAAAGCTTATCCCAACACTGTCAAGCTTTGACTAGTGCTTTGCAAGAGATTGAGGTAAAATTGGATGATACTCAACCCCTTGTATCTTTGGTTTTCTCCCTTAATTCCATCTCCCTGCTTTCTTTTAGTAATTCATAAATTCCACTTAAACACCTTGAAGATTAGGATTCTACCCTTTTTATTACCACATATATTGATCAAACTCATGTCAAGAGAGTTATGATCAATGGGGGAGATAGTGTTAATATTATTTCCAACCATACCTAGAAATAAATAGCCCTTCTTGATAATTTCATGTCTCAAACTGATGCGGTATTCCATTCCTTTAATGATACTATAACTACTATGATGGACACTATTATCTTACATATTCATGTAGGTCCTTACACAATACCCAAGATATTCTATGTTGTTGAAGGAGAGTTCCAATATAACACACTACTTGGATGACCTTGGATATGTTCTATGGCATGTGTACCCTCAACTTTGCATTGTTGTCTCAAGTTTGAACATGATGGACAAGTACATATTATACCTGCTGACCCACCTCCATTTAAAACATGTAATATGACTTATAGTCCCAATGATGTTCTCATTCCATTGAAAACATCCTCATCCTCCAATTATGCTTTTGAAGCTTCTAAAGCTCCACTCCCATGGTTACATAGATATCAGTAACATAAATTCCTGACAAAGATCCCATGGAAGAGACCTTTCAATGGTTGTCACTCAGTGAATATCATTTGTTGATGCTTGACATGTTCTATACTCCACAATAGTATGGAAGGCTTCACATGCACCAAATTTATGATCCCCATATTTTGATGGTCATCCTTTATAGACCCCCTAACATTTGAACTAATTTTACATATGGGAGAATTGATCAAGCTCCTGTTGTCAGCAATCCATCTTCTTTGCCACAACCATTTACTTGTGACTTCTCTTTCCTAAGTAACCCTAGATTTATTCACACCTATCTCTAAAGGTGTGCCTGGAAAGTATTTGGTTTGGGTCATTATGAACAAGGTGTCCATATTCCTAGTGAATATCCTACTAGAAACACCATTGAAAATGCTAAAAAGAGGCATGGGGTGGGATATGACGAACCAAGTAAAATCACTAAAACCTCCCATGAACCAATTGTTGAAGAACCAATCTCTCCTCCACCTTCTTCTCCACCATCACCTACAAAATCAAAGGTATCTATACCTCCTAATTTTTTTTCAATAAATTCCATCCATATGGGGCATCTCACATATTGTTAGGGTAAGGAAACAAGGTCCCTTCCTCTCATTCATCTTGAAATAATTGATGAAGATTCTCCCACTATTAACACTATACAATGTCAAGATGATGACACAATTCTCACCTACATGGGTGTGGATGATTCTTATATACAATGATCACTCCCATCCAAAATTCAAGATATGTTAAATGAATCAACCATTGGCATCAACCTACCCTCCCATGATAACCCTTACATCTTCAAGATTGGCCAATCTTTAGATTCCTCTGAGTAAGTTGATTATGACACATTTATTAATGACCATAGCAAATCCTTTGCTTTGTCTTACAATGACATGCTTGGTATTGACCCCTCCATCATCACCCATAATATTATCACCAATCAAGATGCTAAACTTGTTAAGCAGAAGCTTCACAAAATACATCCTTGTATCACTTTCCTTGTTAAAGAAGAGCTCTAACACCTCTTTTCTATTAACTTCATCTAACCCACTGGCTACCTATAATGGATTTCTAATATTGACCCTATCAAAAAATAAATTAGAGGATTCTGTATTTGCATCTATTATCATTATTTAAACCTTGTTTGTCCAAAAGATGATTTCCCATTGCCTAGTATCGAACAACTTGTTGATCTAATGACTAGCCATGAGATGCTATCACTTATGGATGGATTCTCTATATATAATAAAATCATGGTTTCTCTTGAGGACCAACACAAGACCACCTTTATTACCCCATGGGGGACTTTCTATTATTGGGTCATGCTTTCTGGCCTAAAAAATATTGGTGCAACTTACCAATGTGCGATGAGCTACATTTTCCATGACCTCCTACACAAAATTATGGAGGATTACGTCGATGAATTACTCAGCAAGTATAAACTTAATCAAGAACACTTGAAAATTCTCAAAACCATATTCACTCATCTCTTCCAATATAACATTTGACTAAACCCAAATAAATTTATCTTTGGTGTTCTCTCTAGTAAACTTTTAAGTTTTATAGTTTCTCTCCATGGTATCAAGGTTGATCCTGCTAAGGTTAGTGTAATCCTAGAAATACCTCCACCTACTAATATCAAATAACTCCACAACCTACAAGGCAAACTTTAGTCAATTTGATGCTTCATTTCCTAGTTATTAGATCACTACCAACCCTTTCACCATCTCCTCAAAAAGGATTTCTCCTTTCAAGGTAATACAAAATGCTAGGAAGCCTTTGACACACTTAAACAATACCTCCTTTCCCCATTATTTCCTATTCTACCTAAGGAAAATTAGCCTTTTTACCTATACATCTCTACAACAAACCATTCTCTAGGTTTTATGATTGCACATCGAGATGACCAACATCAAGAGCCGACAGTTTATTACATAAGCCACACACTTATTGAATATGAGACTTGATATACCCACATTGAAAATCTTTGACTTATGTTGGTCTTTTCTACCTCTAAGATATGCCATTATCTCCTAAATCACAAAACTTATGTGGTCACCCATACTAATCCTCTCAAATACATTCATTCCAAACCTCATCACAACCAATGTGTAGCTCAGTGGCTCATACTTCTTGTTGAATTCAACTCAAATTTTATTCAACAAAAATCTATTAAGGGGCAAACAATTTCTAACTAGTTAGCTATTGCCCCTTTACCTAACAATCAACCTTCAAACCTTGAATTCCTTGATGAATCTATTACAACACTCTCCATTTATGACATCTATCAAATGATGATGTTATTTGATGGATCTAAATGCCAACATGGTGGGGGTATAGGGGTCATTCTTATTCCTCTAGACGGTGAGCCTATGCCTTTGTCATTTAAACTAGATTTTAAATGCACTAATAATATGGCTGAATATGAGGCTTTGATTCTAGGACTTCAAATAAATCTCTACTTGGGTATCAAATCCATAACCATCTTTGGTGATTCTCAGCTAGTAGTTAACCAAGTTAATGGTTCCTACCTATGCAAAAATGAAATTCTATAGTGGTATAAACATCATGTAGATACACTCTTGGGATCATTTGACTCTTATCTATAACAAACTATTCCTTGATCTAAAAACAAGTTTATTGACATGATGTATTCACTTGCTTCACACATACCTTCTTCATCCTCCTCTTCAAAAATCTATGTCACTGTGTATCACTTAACATTACCCTCCTATGTTTCATCTAACATCCTCTTTGTCAAAAATGTAACAACCAACCGATAAGACTTATGATACAAACAACTCACAGATTATCTTTCCTTCTCTATTAACCCTCTTTATCTTTCTACTAATGGGAAGCATGCCTTCATAAAATATGCCACTCATTACACTATATTAGGGGGAATTCTCTACAAGTAAACTTTTGATGGTCTTTTCCTTAGATGCCTAACTAGTACTAAGACTCCCTTTACTATTAAGGAAGTCCATGATGGGCTTTATGGTGAGCATTTCAATGGTCACATAGTTGCTAAATGTATCCTTCAACTTGGCTATTATTAGCCCACACTTCATCAATATTATGCTGATTACATTCAACATTGTGTCAAGTGTCAACAACATGTAAACCTCCTTCATGTTCCCAGTCATGCATTGCAAGTTGCCAAAGACATTTGGCCCTTCTCCCAATGGGGCTTAGATATAATCGAAGAGATCAACCCTCATTCATCCCTTTGTCATCATTATATCATTACTACCACTAAATACTTCACCAAGTGGGTTGAGGTAGTCCTTCTCATGTCCACTAAAGATGAGAAAATTATTGACTTCATTAACCATCACATCATCTGTCATTTTAAAGTACCTCACAAGATTATAACCAATAATGGAAAGTATTTTAAAAACAAGACTATTCAAGGTCTTTGTGATGCATTTGGCATCAAATTAAGCTTCTCATCACCATACTATCCCCAAGCTAATGGACAATCAAAAGCTTTTAACAAAACATTGACCAAGATTCTCATGAAGGTACTCAATGGTATGGGCAAATATTAGCACACACACATTCCTTTTGCTTTATGGGCTTACTACACTAGCATTCAAAAACCTATGGGTGCTACACCTTTTTCATTTGTATATGGGATAGAGGCTATTTTGCCTCTTGAGGTCTAGATTCCTTCTCTTCACATTTCTCTACATGACATACTTACTAATGATGACTTTTGCCAAGAACATTCAGCCCAACTTGAATTGCTTGATGAGTGTCATCTCATATCCCTCAACCACCTCCAAATCTATCAAGAGTGTATGAAACACGCTTATTAAAAAAACCTTAAAGAGAGAGATTTCAATATAGGAGATCTTGTCTTAAAAGAAAATCAACATGTGATGAATATGGAGAAAAGAAAATGGGGTAAGTTTCCTCCTAATTGGCTTGGACCTTATATCATAACTCACAAGTATGGTTTAGGAACTTATCACTTGTCTTCTCTTCAAGGAAGACCAAAACCCAAGCCTTTAAATACCTTACACCTACAAACATTATTTTGTTAATCAAGCATCACTTTACTTCATGTTTAACTTGAGCTCATCCCTTGACCATCCCTATTACATTCATTTCCCTTCCTCTTCACCCTTACTCCTATACACTTAGATAACTTACAAAATGATATGGTTTTATCCTCAAAGTGGAAAAATCATAAGCCCTTATAGTCTTGTCCATAAATAAAATCTTTAAGTCATGGACTTGCCTATATTATTTCTTAGGTCACCCACAAACATGACATATCATTTCTACTTGGTAGGTTATGCTATCTAAACATTTTCCCTCAATCTACCATTTTTCCCCTCATAATATTTCAAGGGACTATGAAGCTCACTTAACATGAGGTAAACACTATGATTCTCTAACAAACACAATGGTTCAAAGATATAAGGCATAAAAGAGGCTCATTTTACTGAGCTTATTTATGTTCTAAATTACGATCTTTACCAATGCTCAAGCATTCTGCATTTTTATTTTTTAATCCACATCACATGTTGATATATCTATTTGAGATGCAAAAATAATGTCATACCAACATTAATATAATCAACCTATTTATTTTATGCATACACCATCACAAATATGGAAAAATGCTAAAATAAATTAACATAACTAACCTATTTATTTTATGCATACACCATCATAAATATGGAAAAATGCTAGAATAAATTAACCCACTCTATTCATTTTAAGCATACACCATCACAAATATGGAAAAAATCTAAGATAAAACTAACCAATCAAGCTATGCATATACCATCACATATATGGGAAAGGCTAGTCTAACTCAAATAACATGATCAACAATCACATCTAAATTAAGATAACATTAAATAAACACCATCCATATCAACATCATAATCATAAGCAATGCATATCATATAAACACATGGAAATAAATGAACATATCATAGATATAATATGTGATCAAAATACATGTTCATCATCTGCATCATCATAACATCATAAATCTCTCTCAAAATTTACATCTCGCATCTTCAGCTCATAGGTTAGTATACATATAACATATATAAACAAAAACTGGTAAACGTTAATACTTAGGGTCCCTGAGGCTCTCCTTGAGGTCATGAGGATGTAGTATCATTACCACTCTCATTTAGTCTATGTCAACATAAACTAGAATCTATCATATGTGACATCGACCTCTCTTGCTCTCTAAACTTTGAATATCTCTATATCTATGAGAACTCTCTAATAACCCTCTCATATTAAGCAATATCATCTAGGGTAGTTGAATACCTCACCATAAATACAATCTATGGAGGACCCATGGCATGTAATGATGGCCTAGCCTGTACTGGTCCCTATGGTGGTGGTAGAGGAGTGGCCTGGCTTGACCCTACTCTCAGACTATCTCTCTTTATTGTCACTATAGTCACCTCACCCTATAAAATGACCTCCTAGCCCTGTAGTGCTGAAAACTAACCCTATAGAGCCCTAATCTGACCTCGCAACATCACCACCTACCCCTATAAGGATAAAACCTCTACTTGGTTTGTCTCTTGAGCTTACACCACTACATCCCAATCATATACTATTATATCTCATGCTTATAGTATTACATATCTCTCCCTAACCCTTATAAGTTTTCTAGTGGCCTCTTGACGTCTACCACCAGATGTAACCCTACCCTCCAAGATGTATAGGAAACTATACACCTTGGGTCCCCAACATCTAGCCCTACTGGCATCTATTCAAAATTTGGCCCATCAATCTCCTAGGGCAATGGTAAGGGTGCCTCTATATCATCCCTCTTGTATCAAGGGAAGGTATGCATAATATCTTGTAATAGCCCAAACTATCTCTTGACTTGTGCCATGGGTACCATCTCCAGCTCACCAACCCATCTACCGCTAACCCATAATGAACTCTGAAACCCAATAAGCTACATTGCTTGACCTATAAAAATTAGATATGTCAGATGTGGTCTCCACATCATATCTATAAGGATCAAGCCCTTGATCATGTGCCTATAGTAGGTAATGTCTTGCATGACACCATCCACTCAAGTATGTGCCATCCCATCTCTCTACCATCTAAATCCAACCCTAAATCTAGCTAAGATAGTGGTAGGTATCCCCAATGGTTGTGTTACCATGATGTGCTCATATGCCCAATAGTGTAAAAGATGGTTGATACATAGAATGTATCATTGTCATAGCCTCAAACCCCATATCTCTCTATATAACTATGCCAAAAATACTAGACCCTAGGTAAAAATGATCCACTACTTGATCATATGCATAAGTACACTAGTCAAAATAATAAAAAATATCCCTCCATCTGCATCAAGTAATGCATACACTATGATCCCAATCATCATCAAGATATTCAGATGATGTTACTCCTCATTAGCCATGTAGAGTGGCTCATATGTAAAACTCATAGAGTGTTATGTCACCTCACTGACATGCTTCCCATATAAACTAATGATGTGTATATCATGATCCTCTCTCAAGCATGCAAAAAGCTCCTCACCCTGGAGTGGTAGCCACAGAATCTTATAGATATCCTCTTGTGTCACTGTCAACTCTCTAGATGGTAGATGGAAGGTGTTGGTGGTATGATCCCACATTTCAATCAATGCTATCATTAATGACACATCCCATGTAACATGACAGTATCATTACACTCCTCCTAAACCCACCACCATCATATGCTCCCACTCATCTAGAGTAACATCTCTCCTCATACATGTCAATAATATTGATAGATAATCTTGTAATGTAAGTTCCATCCTCACCTACATCCATATACATATAAATTAGGGCACATCCCTTTTAATCTACTCTATCATTGCCCTTTTCCCTTCTCACTAGGAGAACTACATTAGTTTGAGGCCCTAAACTAGGCTATGTAGGCAGCACTCAGTCGACATGGGGTCTTCTGAGGTTAGCTCAACCATATACCCACCTTACTAAATACCTTAGGCTTCTCTACCTCTCTCTCTACCCTAGGCCTACCTACTTGTTCCAACTCTAGGCCTCACTACCTATATTATTTACTCTTGACACTATGACCTGAATTTTAAGCCCTAGACCTCTCAACTATCTTATATTACCCTTTTTCCCTAAAACACACCTTTTTTTATCTTTTTCCTAGGTACTGGGAGAACTACATTGGCCTGAGGCCCTAAATTAGGAGATGTAGGAAACACATAGATGATAAGGGGTCTTCTAAGGCTAGCTCAACCATTAGGCTAGTTGACTACTTTCACTAGAGCTCAAAATCTCACTCTTTCTCTTATTTTCTACTTTTCAATAGTAGCTGATGTTGACATTAATGCTAACATTAATGCTTTATCAGCCTATGTCATGGTCGATGTCAGTAGCCAACTATCAACCTAGATACACATTGGTTGACCTCAGTGTCATATCGGTTGATGTCAGTGAATCTCACTAATGTTGGTGACTAGGTCAGTCCTAGGGCCAAACAACTTAAAACCAACCTACCCATTTCCCCTAAAAAACCTACCCACAAACCCCCTAAACCTATCCTACACCTACCCTAACCTATTTTCTACCCCCACTCCTATTTTCTATAACCCCACCTCTCATTTAACCTAAAAATTGCAAAAAACCAAATCAAACTAGTGTAAGCTCTTACCTGATGTCTCCATTTCCTCTTAACGGGCACTAATGGCACCTATGGTCATGTTCCTCTTGTTGGGTCTCCTCCTTACACTACCAACTCAAATCATTCTCAAAACTCTATTTTTTCTCTCCAATCAACAAGTTGCAAATGATTTTGGTTAGCTACCAAACAACCTTTTATCGAGTTTGGTCAACTATTGACATCAACATTCTTGACTTAACCTACTGACGTAAGTGCTTATGCCTATTGATATTAGAAACATTACCCTAGTTATATCAACATTAGTAATTTATATTACTGATATTGACACATATAACTAATGTTGACACCTTTCCAATACTATTTTCCAACACAAAACCCCCAACTTTGCACAACCTTTCCCATACATTGGGGTAAATGGAGATCACATATATCTCCCCCAACCATGAAAAAATGACATTAAATGTCTTTACCCTTGATGACTGTGCATGGAGATCATGAATATTTCCTCACTCATTGACTCTTTTTATACCAAGAGTACATCACTTGTCCTAACTACTTAGGCTATTCCACTGTAGTTGGATATTATACACACGTATGTATTTTATGTGATGTGGATGGCAAACAAGCCCATCCTATCACCTTAAACCCTTTTGTGTTTCCTAGGGGCACTTCCTACCTCAAATACTTGGGACAGATTGACCATTGGAGCTACAACTTTGATTGATTTGACCTGTCAGTTATCACTTACAAGCTATGATTTAGTTACTTCTATCTGAGTCCTCCTTAACATTACATATTCTTGACATTGTCAACTATAGATATTTGTTGCCTATGCATATGAAGTGATGCTCAATTCTCCACCAGTCACCCAATTACATTTCTATCAAATTGGTACCTGATTTTAGTTTCTCCTCCATCAATTCCCATTTTGAGGGGGGATACCTCATCCAATACTTGGAGTATCTAACTCATGTTTTTATCCTAAAACATGTCAGTACAAATTATAAGACAAAAAGGGGCAAATGTAGACATCAAAATTACATCACACACATGTGCATAATTCTCTATGTTGAAACCCCCCCAAACCCATTTTAATAATAACAATTAATCTCCCTAACCCATAAATTTACCCCTCACATATTTAATTAATTTAAAATACTTAATTAAGCTAATTAAAAACCCATATTGCCACCTTACCTAGCCACCTCACCCTATGAATAATTCTTCCCTGATGAGTTACCTCAAGACCTAGTCCCATCATCTTAACTACCCAAGACTTATTCCCACTTCTAAACTAAATTCCTAAACAACTACTTCCTTCTTAACCTCTTATTTTCACCCTTGTATAATGGGTGTCACACTTGGCACACACAACAATAGAAAATAGTCCAAGAATAAATAGGTTTACCAATTCTAGGGCTATCAACATTATTCAACCCATGATCGACATCAGTGGGATCCCTATCAACATTGGTGGGATCATCGATCTCATAAATATAAGCTAAAATTCAGCCTATAGTTCAGGTCAACAAAAATTAAGAAAATCAATTCTTACTCTCATTCAGGCTCTCAACATTTGATTTTGATATCCAAGATTATAATCAGCCTACGTAAGTCAGTCACAATCAATAACAAAGATTTTGAGGACCAATAGCATCTGCTTGTTCTCTCTGTTTAGGCACTAAGGTTTAGACCCCTAATAGGGACTATCAACCTAGTACTTATCATTTAGTGACCACCACAACTAAGTATATCACTAATACTGTAGGTCATTTTAATATTTATTCTCCTATTTATTTATATCTACCCTACACTACTTTATGCACTTTTGACCATACCCTTGTGAGGGAGTTACAAATCTTCCTTGCTTATTTCCCCTTACCTGACATACCAAACCACTGACCCAACTTAACCAAGTCATAATCTCCCTCTCGTAACTCTCTCAACCTCCTTGACTTGATCCAAACCATTTTTAGACCCAAAAAATCCTTCCATAACCTCCTAGACAAATATTTCCCCTATCGACCTCGGTAACCTAACCAACATTGATCACCTCACTACTAACCTTGGTAGCCTAACTGATATTAGTCACACTCCCACCGACGTCGGTGACTATCAATTTCCTAGCCTCTTCAAAACCTACCCAAATAACTTATAAAACATCAACAAAGTACCTCACCTGCATCTTATCACTCTCTGCTACATACAGGTTGTTAAAAATGGTACTTTTATCTCTCTTTTACTCTTTATTTACATCTCTTTTAGTTATTTATTATTCTTTTACCTCTCAAAAGTGGATTGTCATCTCTAGGGAAGTTTCACACTTCCTAAAACAAGTGTGTATCTTGGCATTCCACTCATTTATCTACTAAAAAACATCTTATGGTAGTGTTTTCTTATTTGTAGGTAGTCCTCCCCAACTAAAGAGGAGTACTCACAATGTTTGGATACGATGTGCAAACCAAATCTGGGTTCATTTTAATCACTTATCTCCATCCTTCTCTCTATTTTCATTTAGACTTAAAATAGATAAAATTTAGTGAAAAAAATCTTTGAGAAGACATTGCTTTGCCTATAGTTTGTAATATTTTCCCAAATAGGGGCAAACCATCGACACGTAAATCTCAAAATCGATAACCTCCAACTAGGCTTTTGGCTAATTTCAACCTAAAACACACAATTTGGCCTAAAAACACTAAAACATGCTAAATGATGTGAAATTGACATATTCAAGTGCCAATTTTGGATAGGGTATCCCTAAATAGACTAATACAATTTTTGGGCCAGCTAACTTTGATTAGTTCATTTCAAGTCAAAGTGCCAATTTTGTACCTAGGTGCTTTGGATTTTTCTTTCCTATAAAATATTTTACACAAGATGCATGCCTTTATTATTTTATATTGGTAACATCCTAAATGGGAATATGTGTCCAATTCATTTGACATTCCTTCTAATTCTAATCCAGTCAAATTTTGGACCAATAACAAGGCATTCTGATCAATTTGAGTAATTAGTACATAAAGTGCTTAAACATGCTTAAGAGCTAAATAAACCAAATTAAGTCCTAATTAATAATTCCATGGAAACTTGTTAAAAACTTGTTTTTAGAAATGAATATCGAATATCTGCATCATCAGGTGACTTCATTTCTTGGGAAGACATCCCCAAGCCATAAATATCAGGATCCATGCCCTCAATGCCTCTTAATTGTCCCTTCTTCCAATTTCATGATGAGGATAATTATAAACTTAATTCCAAAAATTGGATTAATCCTTAGCCACACATCTCAATCCTAAGATAGATGGTTCAGGTTGATTCTAGACATTCTCAAAAATTTATAAATAGAGAGGCCATGAACATCATTTAAAAAGTCTTGATTATGCAAATTTATAATGCAAAAGTGATTCCAAAAGATTTAAGCAACTAGTGTTACCATTAAAAATTGATTCCAAGCCAAGCTAAGCCACAAGCCAAAGGTGCCAAGGAGAGATGGAGGTAGACAAGCTTCCATTGCCAAGGACTTCATGAGCACAAGCCAATCAAGAAAATACAACAAGGATTTTGGAGCATTCCAAGAAGGTAAAAGAGAGTTTCTTTTTCATTTTAAGTTGTGTGTTTTATTCATGTTTGTTAACTAATCTCTCCCTAGTGTCTAGGCCTAGATATGCTATGCTAGTCAGTGTGTTTCTTTCATTTTGTTTTCATTTTGGAACTAACACGATACTAACCATCTTCTCTTGAGTTAAATTCCTTATATCACATAATATAAGGGAACAATCAAGGAATGAGCTAAATCATAGCTCACAAGTTTTGGCAAACATGGTGGCTCACTAAATGGACAAGGACAAAGCCACCATAGAAGAGTTAAAGGCACAAAATTAGGATATGATCTAGTATTGAAAATGATATTGAGTGAACCTAAGGAAATAACTCCAACTACCAGTATTAATCCAAAGCATCCTCTCTTCTCATTAGAGTCATTTGATTTTGACTAAATTGATGACTTGAAATCTAGAGGAAGGGTAATAAAAAATGGTAAGAATATTTACACACTAGGGATGAAGAAATTATCCACTCAACATTGAAATGCTTGAATGATATAGTGGATAATAAGAGGGAGTGTGCTGCACAAATGTTTATCTATGAATAAAACATTAATAATTAGGAGGGAGTCCCATGTAAAATGGATGAGGTTTGAAAAATGGGCATAGATACTTTGATAACTAAGAATATCATTTCTCTAAATGATCACAAGAGGCCTAGAGAATGTCAATTAACAATCAAGCATCGATTGGTGATGATCAAAGATAGCATCTTTGATTTGAAAGGAAAAGATCAATCCCTCAAGATAGTAACAATGCAAATAGATGTTTCACTTAGGAAAATGGTAAGCCTTGATGGTGTAATTGATTTGGAGGAAGAGACAATACTCATTGCTCTAAACAATCTCATTGATGCACCACAAGAGTCCTTTGACATTGATAAAATAAATAAATTGGTATCACTTGAAAAGTCTTGTGACCAGCTTAAAGAGATCATTAGATAAAATAAAACCATGCTTCAAAATATTTATTCCTAGATTGAAAAGTACCAAGTAAAATTTAAATATCATGTAGGCATAGACCAAGGGAATCTCAACCCTATGCTAGAAGGATATAAAAATTATAGGATTAAGTTGGTGAAATATTCCATCATCTAGATCGACTCCAGAGTATAACTAAATATTTTGGTTTTTCTAAGATGGCACCACTTCTTTCTTATCTTCCCTCCCTTCTTCTTTATTCTCATTTCCCACTAGGAAATTATTGTACTTGGCCCATTAATGGCACATCCCTTTTAGTTAGTTTTTATATAATCATGTGGATAGGAAAGGGATGTTTTTGTCTATTGTGTAAGTGGACAAAGGTTCTGTTTTATAACTTGTGAGATTTTCCTCCATGTAGATAACCAAAAAATATTCTATCGAGGTGGAGGATCAATCTTGAAATCATCATAGGAGCATGAGCATATCCAAGGAATCATGTTTTTTACAAGGTTTAACAGACTCTAGGCCTATGAAAGAATTTTATAGCTAGATCATCTCTAAGAATATGTCCCTTTACAAGGGTTGGTTAGATTTTGAATCAATAGCTATAGCCTCAAATAATTCTCTCTATGTAATCATTCTAGAGCCAAATTGATTTCTACTATAATATCATTGGCAAGATTTGAGAGCATTAGATATGTCTCCCTTGTCACATAATTATCTTGCATAGTGTTAGGCTATATGTTATTCATAACACATTGTATTTAGTTTCCATTTAATTAATTAATGAAATTTATTCATGGTTTTCATTCTCCTCCTATTTTCTAAAGTGTAGTTCTCTATTTTACACGCTTAGTAGATTGGTTATATGGTGTATTCATCTTTATGGTAGTCATTTAGAGATTATATCTAGGTTGTAAAATCCTTTCTACTTTGAGATTTGGGAATAAGGTGTTGATATCCTTTTTAAGGGTAGTCTTAGACTCATAGATTTAGTTAGAATAGGTTATTGAAGGATATCATTTGTGCATTATTTCATTTTATTTGTTTTTGATCTGTAATGTATTTGTTGGTGACGATGATCTAACAATTTAGTTAATTTTTTTGTGCTCATTTTTTAACCCTTTACTTTTTTTTCTATTAATTGATAAATCTTGTCCTACCATGTCCTACCCTACATATAACATGCCTCTTGCATATCTGAAGTGTTATTTTCCTGTAGATGCATGAACATTATATTCCTAGCATGTATATATGTTTTGTGCATTAAAGATCAACATTGCAATCTCTTATCCACCCCATTTATTATTTAATATTATTTAGAATGAAATTTTTAATCACATTCATATATACCTTTAGTTTCTTGTGTTTGAATTAGAATAATTGCTCATCCCATGTGACAACCCTTCCTAGGTGGAGTGAGCAAGCTAGGTTATGTTGTGGTTAGATTTGTATTCCCTTGTGCCCATAATCCCCATGGAGTTTGAATTCTAGAATCTCTCCATGTGATTGAGCTACCCTACATGCCCTCTCACCTTAGTTAAGGTAGAGACAAAAGTAGCAGGGATATAACCATACCCTTTGTAGGTGCTTCATAGTCATTTTATGATGTCAAACCCCTCCCTAGCTACAATGACATATTAGTAGGTTTTCCTTCTTTAATTGTCATTTATATCAAGTGTGAAAGTTTAATCAAAAGAGGTGTACAACTAGGAACCAACACACTCCATGATTTAGAAGATGATGGTGTTGTGACATTAGAAGAAGAGCCACAAGATATCATGGAGAAGAGACAAAAGGGCATTGAAGAAGGATCCTCTCTTACATATTTGAAGGAGGAAAAAGTTGATAAGCTCACCTTTGAGCGTAAGTATAATAAGAATTCATTGGAGATTACTCAAATGGATCTTCAAGAAGTAAAAAATTAGCTGTTGTTGGTATACCAAGGTATGACAATGATATTTTAATAACTACTAATGATTGACCACAAACAAAATAAGGAAGAAGTCAAGGAGGAATAATGATATGTATTAAACATGATATTGAAAATAAGTTTCCAATGTTATGTGATGATGGTCTACCAAATGGCCATGTTGATAAGAAAGAAAAATAGTGAGTTTTCATAAACAAAAAGGAAATAACCCTTGGAGGAATTCACCAAGAAGATGGAAGGTATGGATTTTTATTTTGAGCTAAATCCTGAAATTATAGATTCATACGAAGTTAAGTATCAACATGACCTTATTGTAAGGAATAATAAGAATGTATTAATAGATATTAATGTTGTATGAATCTTGTGAATATTTTCAAATTAGCTAATGAAGGTAATCACTTTTATTATTTTTGTAATAATAGATCAAGGCATAGAAACATTCTATACAATTTTATTACAACCACTCCATATAGCTCAAAAGGGTTGGCATGATTTTTTTTGAAACTTCAATGTTATTTATACATAATAATATGGGATATAGGTAATAAGATAATACACATGAAGGAATTTGATATGGAGATTAATTTACTCCAATAAATGTATTGTTCAAAGCCTTTGCTTTCGAATAATTCTAGAAAGAGACATAAAGTGTTTGAAGTCTTTAACGTAGCTGATGGATTTGGCACACCATATAAGAAGAGGATTTTAAATCTTGATCAAGACCTTGGAGGCCATAAGGTTTTTGATGATTTTGATAAGTGATATTGATTTGGATTTGGGTGTGTAATGGTCCATCCTTTAGGGGAGTACTCAACAAATCATCAAATTATAGAACTCAGATTCAGGTCTGACGGGAAAATTTTATCTATAAAATGAATAGCCGATGAAGCTTAGAAATTGGTCACAATAATAAGGATGTAAAGGCTTTTCCAAAAAATCCAAGTTTCATGGGTAACAAGTTATTTGGTGGTGCCTACCAGTTCATCCATGGGTAGGAAATGTATTCATAACATTTTTTATCAACATACTATGGTCTTTCATGACTTGCCTCCAAGATTACCACCTAATGGAAGGATCAAGCACATCATAGAATGGGAATCAGGATCCAATTTTATCATGATTACACCTTACTACCACCCAAGGAGATACAAAGAGGAGATCAAGAAGACTATCAAAGATAGGTACCCCATTCCCAGGACCAATGAGCTCATTGATGAATTAGATGTGATAATACACTATTAAAAGATTGATTGGAGGTTAGATTACCATAAAATTTTCAAAAGGGATGAGGAGATGACATATAAATATTCATATATCACTAGGGAAATTTTGAGTTCTTGGTCATGCCTTTAAGTTTTGAAAATGCACCAGCTACCTTCCAGTCATGTATGAATTGGGTATTCAAGAATCATT
Organism: Torreya grandis; assembly: GCA_037957365.1. Classification (NCBI taxonomy): domain Eukaryota; kingdom Viridiplantae; phylum Streptophyta; class Pinopsida; order Cupressales; family Taxaceae; genus Torreya; species Torreya grandis. The sequence goes on along the minus strand of JARHVA010005901.1, from coordinate 940,661 downwards.
TGAAAAGATTTATTTTAATTTTATTTAATGACATTTTGATCCATAATAAGACTTGGTAGGATAATTTGAAGCATTTATATGTAATCCTTCAAATTATAGAGTAATAGGCTCTCCTTGCAAAAGAAATTGAATGTGAATTTGTGGTGACAAATATATTATACTTGGGCCATGTAATTAGTGCTCAAGGTATTCAGATGGATTTGTAAAAGATTTGAGCTATCTTGGATTATCCTCCTCTCACCAAACTATCATAATTGAGAAGGTTGTATGTCCTTTGTAGTCATTATAGAATGATTGTTAATGGATCTTCATGTCTAGCATCACCCTTGACTGATATGAAAAAGAAGGAGGTGGTTACATGGACATAAAGTGGGAAAAAAACTTTAGATAAGATTAAGGAGGTAATGATTTCATGTCTAATACTTGTTATTTTAGATTTATCAATTATATTTGTTATAGAATGTGACACTTTAGTAAAAGGACTTGGAGTGGTATCAATTCAGAAAGGACATCCCATAGAATTCAGAGGTTGAAAGTTGGAAGAATTAGGGAAAAAAATGTTGGCCATCATACATGTTGTGCCCAAGATTAGACAATGTTTAGCTTATGAAAGATGTCGGGTGAATAAATCTCATAATAGTTTGAATTTATGGGTGATTAAGCTCCAATATTATTATTTTGATATAGATTACAATAAATGGAAAAGGATTCAAGTAATTGATGCTCTTCCTAGGATGCTTACTCTAATTCTTCTTTTATTATTTCTGCCCATTAGAATGTCTCCATAATGGAGGAATATGTTAGAAACACATTTGAAACTAACATCCTTAATTATAATATGAGGGAAAGTAGATTTATAATGATGATTGTAGCTGATTTTGTGTATTGGTGTGTACGGGGCTACCTTTTCAACACTCAAGGATTGAATGTTAATGAGGTAATATCAATTTATGATAGAAAAAATAGTCTTCAAATAGATATGGATTTAAATTTCAGTTTTAACACTGTTGTAATCATTTTTATCATCAAATTGATAAGGATTAATCCACATCATTTCTAGGATACCATGATGATTTATGTTGAGAATCATGCTTTCTTGTTTAATAGATTTATTTTCCTATTGCCTAGGATCATGATAGACAATGGGATTACATATGTGTTTTGCGCTAGGATTATTTGGCATGAGGCAAGGAGAGTGCAGAATTGACATGATGGTATTCCAATTTTAATTAGAGTGGTGCAACAAAAACATGATGAGATCTTTCTAAGATTGATCTAGGATCCTAAAACTTCATTAGGATTAGTCGGAGGATGAGTTGTGATTTCTTGAGGACAAACAATCTTGAGGAGGGAAGACTTGTAATGTCCCCTTTTTATAGCCTTCCAACATTTTTGGAAGCACCAACCTTCTTGGAGAATACTAGAATTTTTAGAAGAGAATTTAGTTAATGGTATTATGTTTAAGGGATGTTCAAGAGCTCATACACTACTTTGGTTCAAGAATGAGAACACTATTCACAAATTACTATTCATAGGTACTATTCAATATTATTATTCATAGTGATTGTATATGGTTATGTGGCATAGTGGTGATGTGGCATAGTGATGAGATGGAATTGGAGTGATGTGGCATGGATAAAAGGTTAATTTGAAAGAGTAGGGTATACCTTTCACTAAAGGAAAGTTTATTGTCTTTCATGATTCACATGCTTGAATGATGACAAGAGTCAATAGTTGAGGTGTATTTTTAAGGCATCTTCATGATTTGGAGTGTGGGGAATAGTCAAAAATTATTTTTTGGAAGTTTATGATCACATGCAAGAAGATGATAACACTGCACTATTAGAGATTACTCTCACATGTGTGAGTGAGATGTCCTTTTGGTGTCACATGGAAGGTGGGATACAAAGATACAGTAGGGTGGTTGATCATGTGATCCACTTTGACCATTTGCATGTGAGGACAAGAATCACACTATTGTTCACATTTGTGAAGGTGGGGTACCAAAGTTAGAGTCACATGGGGTGGTTAATCTTATCCCCCTTAATTCTCTCCTTTTTGAATCACTTTCATATCAAGACTAAAAACTCACATGTAAACACTATGCTTGACAATGAGGATGGCACATTTTTCCTCCATGAGAATTTCTCTCTCATATAATTTCTTCTCCTTGTAAAATTTGTAAGTAGGATCTCTCTCCTTTGTAAAATCATATTTAAAAATCACAAACCCTACTCCCTATTTTTTAAGCTTGAACCTTGTCTTCAGTTTCTTCCTCTCTTAAGGATGAAATACCTTAGAGTGTGGATAATCATAGAGGATGAAAATCCTCAAAAAATAACTAGATTTGATGGTGGAAGATGCTCCCTAGTTGGTCATGGTAGTTTCACTCAGAAATCACAAATGGATTTCAAAAAAGATCTAGTGGTGTAATGTGTCGATGTTATTTGCATGTTTCTAGTGTGCAAGTTGTGTGGAGTTCATCCATTGGGTGTGTTGTAACTTATAGTAGTTGCTCAATGTATGTTTGTGTAAGTTCACATTTCATGTAATTGGCATATTATTAGTTTGTAGTGTTTTTCATGTTATGTGTTATGTTATCTAAAGAGTTGTTATTCATTCTTTGCTCCACTTGTATGTATTATTAATTATCTCAATTTATGCAAGGATTTATTTATGAGTAGTTGTCTATTGTCAAATACAATATATTTTTGCGAGAGTTGAATTTCATGCAAGTTTGTGGTGTGAAGTTGTATTAGTTACTATTCAAAATAATAATAATAATAATAATAATAATAATAATAATAATAATAATAATAATAATAATAATAATAATAATAATAATAATAATAATATGTCAATGTAAGTGTGGATTTAGAGGAAAGAATTTCAAATTTTTAGTCCATTACCATAAGTGTTGAGTGTATGAAATCATAAATGCATCATGTCCATAAATAATTCTTGGATCAGATGGGATAGAGCACACCTACACTTCTAATTGGGGAGGCATACAATTGTTAAGCAAGAGCATGAACAATGTGAGGATCAATTGTCATGACACACATGTAAGATAGGGTTACAAAGCCTATAGTATAACACAATCACATAACAATCCTAAATAGTCCTATGATTTAATATTTCACTAATCTAATAACAAGAAAAGTAAATCTAATCTAGTGCACACCAAAGTTTATGGCATAAAGTGGGGGTTAGAGAAGAAATGTAATCAAAACATGTATAGGGAACTTCAAATATAGTAAGTATGAGTAACACCCTAATACATGGAATATGAAGAGTAATATTATTCAAGCCAACACTTATGCTACTTCTATCTACTAAAAGAGAGGAGAACAAAGTTAGAATATACTTACTTGAATGTGAACCCATCAAGACTCAATATCTCCCTTGGCTAAAGGGTATTTGCAAGAGGTTGTTTTGGTTCATAAGGATCACTTTGTTATGCCAAATCTTCCAAGACCTATCCACAAGACTAGATTCTCCAAAATAAGAAACCTAAACTAAGTCTTCTCAAGTAGAATGGTAGAAGAGTAGATTTTGAAGAAGTATGATAAAATAATAACTCTTGATTGCATATATTAATAATGACCAAAATTACCTTATATTTATAAGTGAAACTTACCCTAAAAATCATTTGGATATATTAGTTATGCTAGGTTAACCTGGTTGACCTAGCCCATTTTTGGGCTAACTCACTAGGTCTATGCTAGTTTGACCAGGAGGCTAACAAACCAAAAGGACTAAAGTGTATGTAAAATATAACAGGTTGACTAGGTCAACCTAATATGTTAAATAGGTAAAAAGGGTTCTAAGCAAGGAAATAAAGGATAGAAAAAGGAAAAAGACTAGAAGACTATGTAAGAGAGGAGAAACAACTTAGGGAAAGGTTTTAGGAACTAGTTGGATTGGTAATAATGTGGGAAAAAGGGATAATAATCCTATGAAGCACCAAAGGTCTACCCACCCCTTTCTTGGTACACCCCTTAGGGTGTGCACTTAAATATATTGAGTTTTGATGAGTTCCTACAAGATGTAAAATGTTAATGATCAATAAAAGTGTGAAAATATTATGTGTTTACATATGCCTCACTCAAAGCTCATCATGTGTCATGAAGGTGTAATAGGGGACGGTACTTCAAGAAAGAACATAAGGACACACATAATTTTGATGCTAAAAAAAAGTCACAGTATTTTAAAGCAAAAATAACTGAAAGTAAATGATTGAAATGGAAACTAATCTAAAAAGTAAATGCAATGCATACCTTGAATTAACTTTATCATGGGATGGTTGTCTATTGTCTGTTAGTTTTTATTATGTATAATATATATAATACTTTTGACAAACCCAAAAATGCAAAACTAAAGAGCAAAAACAAACAAATGGAAAAAAAACCAAGATAGCTAGTGTTATGAGGATGGGACAAACTTGGGAAATTTGGTAAGCTAGGGTGACAGGTGCTATGTTAGACCAAATGACCAAGTCAATCAAACAAGAGTAAATTAGGTAACCAGAAATCCAAGGCTACTAAAAACTAAAAAACTCAAAGAATTTATCCTTAAGTAAGAAAGGCAAAATCACCAAATCAAACCAAGGATACATGTCAAACAAATTGAAAAAATAAAATGAAAAATAAATGGTAAAAATACTAACTATAAAAGACAAAATATTAAAACAACATTGATGAGTGAGTAGTAGCAAACCACATCTTAATTATCAATGGAAAAAAATAAGGATGTATAAAAGGGAAAACAACATTGTCAAATGAGTAGTAACAATCCACATCTCACTCAACAATGGAAAAAGGGTAAAAACTCAGGTGTCTATAATAGTAAGACAAAAAGATCATGATAAATCTTAAAAGGAAGCTAAAGTTAGTCTAGTAAAGTTAAATCATGGTGTAAAGAAAGAGGAATCCATAGTTGCTCAAAGCATGTTGTTTTGCTCTAAGGATAGATCAAACTAAAATAAAATAGTGCTATAATGTTTTTAAGAGATGGAGAAGGAATTAAAGAAGAGGGAAAACAGATTTGGAATCAAAATTTGTTTATCAAAAGGGGAAAATCATATGGATGGAGGGGAGAATGAAGAAAAAAATGTAGAGATAACTCTTTATCGAAGTCAAGACACACAAATTGGGTTTGTCTCAAAACAAAATGACTTTGGACCTTAAAAACTATGAAGAACTTCTCTTAGCGACACAAGTCTTGGGTAAAAAAATAGAGTATATAGATAATCCCATCAAGTATATGTGCATGAAAATTAAAATGGACCTACCTCTCCATGATGTGTTCTTTGCTCTTTAGGACCCATTATAGAGTCATCAGTCTACTATGAAGATTGGGTACTTATGTGAGAAAGTAGGGAGCACCATAGAGTTTTTTGAAATATCCTAGTCCAATCGACTAGCCAACCATACCCCAAAGGACTTTGACTCTATGTAAAGTTGACTGTGGAGTTTGAGGTTTGATTGGAGATAGAAAATGTGCTTGTAATCACATCTTTTGGTGTGAATTTGACTAGTTAGATTTGTATTTTACCTTTTAAATATCATTGCCTTTTATTTAAATGTTTTAGATTTTAATTTTTTTTATGGATTTTTCTATTCCTCCTCCATACGAATTTGGAAAAACAAACATGGGTGTTAAAGATGACTTTCATTTAAAAACTTGGGACAAGGAGGCTAAGAGAGAGAAAATTCAAAGGGCATGGGGTCTAAGAGTCTCATAAATCAAGGTGAAAAAAAAGTACTATCTTGACTTTGACCTTATTTTATCCAAAAGTAGAGATGAAGGAAAGGGAAAATCAAGAGGAATGACGCATGGAACAATTCAAATGACAAAAAATGTGATGAAGGGCAAAAATAAGGGATACAATGACAGTAAAGTGTGATTCCTTATCATAAGAAAGAGGGGAATGGATGAAATCATGATAACATAGAGTGTTTTCAAATTCCATCTAACAAAAGAAGAAAAAGATAAAGTTAAGAACAAGGATCAAGAACATGAAAAGATGGTAATTTTATGAGGAGGGTCAGTTCATAGCCATAATCTTACAAAACAACTCATAAAAGAGAGACCCACAAAGGTGTTGATAAACAAGATAAAATCAAAGTGAGGGAGTCTTTTTACAATGTACCTCACAAAGAAAAACCTAAAGGATGCCAAAATAACACTGTGAAGTAGAAAAAAGAGAAACAAATGATTAAAAAATGGTGGTTTTGTGAGGGATATTGGGTCCTACCCATGGCCTTACAAATCAACTCATAAAATAAAACCCAAGGCGTACAAAAAATAAGATAAAATGAAAGAATATAAGGAAGACTATGGCACATCAAGAAACCAAAAGGGAGGACTAAAGGTTTGTAAAAGGAAGGAAACTATTGCAAAGGAAAAGACCAGTGATTAAGCAACCTACAAAAATTGTTAAAAATATATATATAGAAAACATGAAAATATGGAAACGTTTAGGCAAATTAAATTTTAAGGAATTGTGCATTAGTGGGCTCTTTGAAAACATGGCCTTCATTAGTTTGAATATGATAAGTGCTTAGACCAAAAATTCTTTAAATAAATATGGGCCCCACCATATTTGGACATATTTTCCTTCTTTGTCATGGGTATAATATAATTTAAGGACAAGATAAACAACATTGAAAGTGTGGATTTAACATGTTTGCTATGTTGTCAGGTGATGTGAGCCTTGTATTGGTGGTTATATTGTAGTGAAAAAAGGTGATGTTCATCAAAAAGATCAAGGGTATGGAGGAAAGCTTCACGTAATTCTTCATCAGGAATAATGTCATGAAGAGATATATGAAGAGAGGAAAACTCAAATTCTAATAGAAGGATTGACTCAAAAGTATCTATTAATGAAAATGGAGTTACCCTAGTAGAAGTACAAATGCTAGTCTAATAGGCCTAGAGTGTAGGGTAAAGATGAATGTGCTAATCCATATGGGTTTCATGAATTATCTTTTGGATAATTTTGTTGATAATTTTATTGGTAGCCTCAAATTGACAATTACATTATGGATGATAAGGTGTGTAAAACTTGTGATTGATCTTAAATTTTTTACAAAGTTATTTAAAATGTTTATTTTTGAGATTACCACCATTGTCTAAAATGATGTTATGGGGAATTACAAAGTGGAAAATAATTTGGTTAAGAATGAACTTGGATATGGTTGGACTGGTAACATTAACAATGGGCATGGATTCTACCCACTTCATAAATTACTCTATAGCGGTGATAATAAATACATGTCCATCTTGGAAATGAGAAAGTTTACCAATGAGACCAAATCCCCATGTGGAAAATGGCCAAGAAGATTTGATAGTTTGAAGCTCAGAAGGAGGTAAAAGGATAAGATCATTGTGAAGCTAACAAGGATTGCATTTCTTATCATATTCAATGGCATATTTTTCAAGTGTAGGCTAAAATTAATCCATACATAGGCATTTGCATGTCGTATCATGTCTACTATAGTGACTACCACAAATGCCCCTATGTGCTTGCTCGAGTAAAAGAAGGACCTCATATTACATAGCATAACAAAGCAAGGTACCTTTGACATTGTGATAGTAAAGGATGTTGTGTTGAAATACATACTTGAAATCTTGTTTACGAATGCATGTATTTTCACAAGAATCTAGATTAGGAGGATAAGTTTTATATTCTAAGAACTGAATGATATATTTGTACTAAGTGACTTGTCGAATAGTTATAGCCTCAATGTGATAGATAAGTGAATCTGGTGGTTGGATAGATGATAAAGATTTTATGCTTTGTATAATAAATGAAAGATAAAAAAGAACCTGATTAGGATGAAAAAGAGAAGCTGAAGAGGCAAGAGAATCAACAACGGAATTTTGGTCTTGAGGAATATAATCGATAGTGAAAGAGATAAAGTCCTTAGAAAGAGTGGTTGAAATTTAATGATAGGTGATAAGGTTCTCACTTTTACATTGATAATAATCATTAACTTGATGAAAAATGACCTAAGAATCTCCTAAATCATGAAGATATGGGATGTCAAGATCAAGAGTAGCTCTCATGCCTAAGATAAGAGCTTTATATTCAATCATATTGTTAGTGACATAAAAGGTAAAGTGAAAATCCAAAGGAATGATCTTACCGAGAGGACTTGTGAGAATGCAACCTACCCCATCTCTTTAAAGGCATTTATCACCATCAAAATGGAGGGTCTAAGTATTCTCATGCAAGTCAACATTAATTTCAAGGAGTTCCTCGACAACTACCTTTGATTTAATAGTAATGGAAGGAAGGGAACATTCTACAAAATTATTGGCTGCAAGATTAGTAATGAAGCTATGAGAATAGTCTTTACGGGATATATATTTATTAAAATCTTCAATGAAAAGGATATTGTCATCAGTAAGATCATCTTAAAGTGAAGAAGTGGCCAGAATGGGAGCTACAACAAGTTGGTTAGCTATGACTTGCCCTTTAATAGATTTTTGTGTGATGATATAGAGATCAAATTCCATAAGTAAAATGATCCATTTGCAAATTCTATCTCTAGGAAGAAAGGATTTGGAGAATAAATAGTGAAGGGGGTTGAAATGAACAATGACATAAGTAGTTTAGTATAACATGTAATGATGAAGCTTTTCAGCTGTAAAATAGATAGCGAGATAATCACACTCAACTTTGGTATAACATGTATTATAATCAATAAAGCATTGGCTAATTTAGTAAATAGCATACTCTCTTCCTTTATCATCTTCTTAGGCAAGCATTTCCCCAACTAAAATAGGTGTGGAATAAGTATACATAATTAATGGTTTATCATTAGAAGGTAGACGAAGTGTAGGTGGATGAAGTAATGACTCTTTCATATTATCAAAAGCTTTTTGACATGAATTCATCCATTCTAAAGATGTACCTTCTTGAGAGAGGAATTGATGGAGTGAATGTGATAAACCATTTTAGGGATAAATCATCTAATTACCCCAAGTTTGCCTAAATATATTTGAATGTTGGGAATATAACGAGGAATGGGCATGTTGATAATAACACTAAATTTTTTTGGGTCAACATTGATGCCATGAAGAGCGACTAAGAATCCTAACAATTTTTTGGATGTTACTCCAAAAACACATTTGAAAGGATTAAGTCTAACTTTTTATTTAAGGAGATGGTTGAAGATGATAGCAAGATCAAAAAGATGGTTCTTATGATGTTTGGATTTAGTAATAAGATCATCCACATAAATTTCAATAATTTTATGGATGAGATCATGAAAGATGTGAGTCATAGAATGGTGATAGGTAGCTCTAACATTTTAAGGCCAAAGGGAATTTTGACATAACAATAGGTGCCCCATTTCATGGTGAAAGTAGTCTTATGTTGGTCCTTAGGAGCGATATGAATCTTGATTGTATCTCGATAATCCATCCATAAGAGATAACATTTTATAACCAGTCATGGTATCGATGATGGCATCTATTGAAGATAAGGGGATGTTGTCCTTAGTAAAAATAAGATTAATATTTTGGAAATTAATACAATGTGGATGACCATAGTGACCTTTTAAATGAGAACAATGTTAGAAACCCATTAAGAATAATCTACTAGTTTAATGAATTTAACATCTAGTAATTTAATTATTTCCTTATGACATAGATTAACAACTTCAGGTGAGAATTTGTATTGCTTTTGATGCACTAGCTTAGCATCAGGATAAGTGATGATGTTATGAACCACAATACTAGGGTTAATGTTAGGCATGTCTTGGTAGGATCAAGTGAATGCCTCTTAATATTTATTAAAGACTAGGCTAAATTTGCCATGCTTAAATGGTGAGTTCTCAAGAAATTATGATTGGTTGAGGAGAAGATGGGGTACCATATTTGATATGAGTTGTTTATTGGATAAGCATGGCATTTCCATCTTGAAAATGGTAAGATGTGTTAGGCAAGGTTGAAATTAGATTTGTTTTAGGATCAATAATAGTGACAAAGTTGTTAACGCAAAGAGTTTTATTCTTCAAATTTCCACGTTTATGATACTATTGAGGAAATTGAGGTTCCTGATCATGAATTAGCTCAATAATAGCTTCATTAATATGTAAGGTAGGAAGAGAACCATAATATTTGACATCTAATTCAAGGTCTAAAATTTGATTGCCATGGTGATCATATTTAGAATGAATTTGATGGATATCATTTGCCTTGACATCTAGTGTAATTTTGGAAGTAGATGAAGAGGATAGATTAAAAGAGATGGGAGTGTTGATAGATTCAATGATGGGAGAAGAATCTAAATAAATGATAGGATCCATAGGAGGTAGAGAAGATGTAGGAGCATCTATAGGTTTAGAAGGTGGAAGTTATTATACCACCCAAGGAGTATCAATAAGTGGAGAATTAGCAGGAGGTACATGAACCTCAAGATCTAAGTCATGATGTGTAGATATGGTATGTACATCCTAGTTGAAGTCATGAATTTGGGCTAAAATATTTTGATAATACTAGACATCCAAGTCTCTAGAGTGAGATTGGGCCATGATATAGTTTTCATCATATGTTGGAGAAATTGTACATGCTTGAGAATAAAGGGGAATTTTAGAAGGTGAAATCTCAATGTTACTAAATATACAAGGGGACATGGTGAGAGGGTCTTGGAATAATCTAGCACCTCAAAAATCATTGCAAGTGAAGGCATCTTTAGGTAGATATGGATCTTAAGCATTACATGGAAGGGTAAAATTGGTAATCTCATTCATGATAGGAACAATATGATCTTGGGGAAAGAGAGGAGGAAGCCAACCTACAATACATAGAGGTATCTTCTTAGTATTGTAAGTGTGCTATAACTCATTGGGCTCATCATCATCAAAATACACAAGAGTAACTTGAAGATAAGGATTCATGTTGATGAACTCAAGTAAAGGAGCACTATTTATTTTTAAAATTGTAGGAATTTGATATTGAAGCTTAGGATTAGGAAGTTGGATGAGCCATGGGTTGGGATCAACTTCATGTTTGTAATGTTTTCCATTATGTAAGAATTTAATATACTAGCTACTAGAAGAGGTGATGGCCCTCATTCGATGAGTCCATGGATGACTAAGAATAATTTTATAAGATAAAGGAAGATCAAGGACCATAAGGTTGGTTTTAATAGTCTTAGGTCCAATGGTCAATGGAAGCTAAATGAATCCAAGTGGCTTTTGATTAGTCTTGTCAAAGCCACTAAAAGTAAGATGGGTTTTTTTAAGATGAGATTTGTTATAACCAAGTTTTTGAATGAGCCATAAGGATGTGACATTAATACCAGAACATTCATCAACTAGAAATTTTTAGATAAGGGTAGTATTAATGGCTATTTTGATAAAAAGAGGTGTGGAGCTAAAAGCTTCACCAAAGGAGCATTTTCCAAAAGTTGCAAGTTTACACAGTCACCGGTGTCGATCAGAAGCAACCGACGTCGGTCAGGAGCAGACTAAGAGATGCCGGCGTCGATAGGGATCGGTCGACATCGGTCATAGGAAAACAGGCAGGAACCGACGTCGGTTACCTGTGTGTCCAGAAAGCTATTTTTGTGGATAGAACAGAGTGTTTGCATGTTAGGATTAAGTGATAGTCTTAAGTCTGCATCTCTATTATTAGTAAGACTATTTAGAGCCCTTGATTAGGAGGTGCATCTGATGGCTGTAGTTGTATGTTCATGTTTCCTAATTATTATATAATAGGATAGATCTTCTTAGCTTATTGTGTATGTTGAATTGAACAGTAAGAATTGTATATGTGAATCATTCCAGGTTGGTGGAGTTGATTGTACTTGAGAGAGAGAGATCTTGAGAGAAAGAGATCTAGAGAGAGATATGTGCATCTGAGAGAGGTGTGGAAGAAAGAAGTTTCTTCCATTGTATTCCTTTTGTAAAGAGTTTAATACAAGTTTTCAGGGTGGTTTCTTGTATCTCTTGTTCTTTGCTATTTATCATTCTAGTTACTTATCTTTCTGGTTAATTTTGCATTTATTGCTTTCATATTGTAATCAACATTGTTGGTTAATCCCCAATAAGTGGTATCAGAGCTCAGGTTGACTAACAGGTGTTTCAAATCTAGTTAGTGTGTATTGATTACAGGGTACTCACAGGCGTTTCTACAGGGATTTCTGTTTGAGTGGGAGAAGCAATGGTATAAGAAAGTAAACTGAGAATGGAGAAGTTTAATGGCAAGAATTATCAACATTGGAGAATGTAGATAGAGGATTATCTGTATCATAAAAATCTATACTTACCATTAGGTGAGATTGCAAAGAAGTCCACAGACATGGATGATGAAGAATGGGAAGTTCTTGATAGAAAGGCTCTGGAGTCTATAAGACTGAGTCTAGCATCTACTGTGATATCTAATTTTTCACAAGCAAAGTCTACGGTAGATTTAATGAATACTTTAGCAAATTTGTATGAAAAACCCTCAGCTTCTAATAAGGTATATCTTATGAAGCATTTATTTAATTTGTGTATGCAGGAAGGTGGATCTGTATCTAATCATCTAAATGATTTCCATGGAATTGTAAATCAATTAAGTTCAGTTAAAATAGTGTTTGATGATGAAATTAAAGCTCTTTTAATATTATGTTCTTTGCCTAAAAGTTGGCATAGCTTGGTAATGGCAGTTAGTAATACTGCATCTGCTTCAAATATTTTAAAAGTAGAGGATGTTGTTAGTGTAATCTTGAATGAATAAATTTGCAGGAAAAGCATAGAGGAAACATCAGGGAATGCTTTAAGTTTTGAGAGCAGGGGAAGGCAAAAAGAGAAGAGCAAGAAAGGGAGATCAAGGTCTAAGTCAAAGGTGAGAGGTAAATCCAAAAATGGCAAGAAGCCACAATGCTGGAATTGTGGAAAGATGGGGCACATAAGTAGAGATTGCTGGTCAAAGCCTAAGGAGGACAATCAGCACGAAGGAAAGGAAGAAGCAAAGGTTGCAGGTATTGCACAAGATGTTTTAATATTCTCTTTGCATAATAATATAGAATCTTGGGTTTTATATTTTGGTGCATCTTTTCATGCTACCCCTAATAGAGAATATTTTAGTGACTATGTCCATGGATATTTTGGAATAGTGTATTTAGGGGATGATGAGCCTTGTAAAATTATTGGCAAAGGAAAATTGCAGCTGAAAATGCAGAATGGCAACACATGGGTGTTGAGAGACGTCATGCATGTTCCTAGCTTGAAGAGGAATTTGATTTCTGTAGAAAAGTTAGGGGATGAAGGTTGTATAGTAACTCTCACAGCTGAATCTTGGAAGGTGACCAAGGGTGCACTTGTAATGGCTAGAGGTAAGAGAGTAGGTACTCTCTATTTATGTAATTGTGTTACTAACAATTCTCCTTTTGTATTATCTACTTCAGATGTGGATGCAAAATTGTGGCACTCTAGGCTCAGCCACATGAGTGAGAAGGGAATGTCTATTCTTAAGTCAAGAGGTAAGCTTTCAAATTTGAAAAGCATAGATCTAGATTTTTGTGAGCACTATGTTTTTGGGAAACAGAAGACAGTGAGTTTTCTCAAGACTGGATCAATAAAGAAGAAGCATAAGTTACAGCTTGTTCACATAGACGTGTGGGGACCAGCTCAGGTTATTTCTATTGGAGGATCACAGTACTACGTTTCATTCATAGATGATGCTACAAGAAAGGTATGGGTCTATTGTATTAAGAAGAAATCTGATGTATTTGATACTTTTAACATTTGGAAAGCTATGGTTGAGAATGAAACAGGCAGAAGATTGAAGTGCCTGAGATCTGACAATGGTGGTGAGTTCTATAGCTATAAGTTCAACTGGTATTGTTATATGCATGGAATCTGCAGGCAAAGGATGGTTCCAAAGACACCTCAGTAAAATGGAGTTGCTGAAAGGATGAACAAAAAAATTATGGAGCATGCAAGATGTATGAGGTTGCATGCTGGTTTGCCCTAAGAGTTTTGGGTAGAAGCTGTTGACACTGTAGTGTACCTGATTAACTGAGGACCCTCTACAGCTCTGGATGGTGGAATTCCAGAAGAGGCATGGACAGGTAAAAAGGTAGATCTCTCATTTCTCAAAGTTTTTGGTTATGAAGCCTTTGTGCATGTTGATAAGGAAAATAGAAAGAAGCTAGATGCTAAGTCTATGAGGTGCACATTTATTGGCTATGGCTCTAATGATTTCAGATTCAGGTTTTGAAATCTAGGAACTAATAAGATATTTAGGAGCCGTGATGTTATTTTCAATGAAAAAGTGATGTATAGTGATCAGCTGAAGAAGCTAAATCAATCTGGGCAGAGCAATGGAGAATTGGATGAGGTGATAGTCCAAAATGAGCTCACAGGAAAAATTAATCATAGAAAGGAAAACATAGAGATCGACGTCGGCCAGGATAGAACTGGCATCGACAGAAAAAAAATCGATGTCAGACATAAGTGACCTACGTCAGCAGGACAGAAACTGATGTCGGTTAGGAAGAACTAACGTCGGCCAGTGACAGGCCTGGAAGTGACCAAGGTCAATCACTGTTAGAGAATTTGGGTGGACAGCATGTTGTGGATGAGTCTCAGATGCCCATCAAGAGGTTAGAAAGGGTAAGTAAACCTCCAATTCGATATTCTCCTTCATTATTCTATTTATTGCTTACTGATGGTGGAGAACCAGAGAGTTTTGAAGAAGCATACAAGTAGAATCCAAGAATCAGTGGGAGCGTGGCATGGTTGAGGAAATGGAGTCCTTGAAAGAGAACCAAACATGGGATTTGGTTGAATTGCCAGTAGAAAAGAAGACACTGAAGAACAGATGGACCTACAGATTGAAAGAAGGTGAGAATGGATAGATGAGATTTAAGGCCAGGTTGGTAGTGAAAGGATTTGCATAGAAACCAGGTATTGATTTTGGTGAGATTTTTTCTCCTGTTGTTAAAATGACTTCTATATGGACTGTATTGTCTTTAGTTGCTATTGAGGATTTGCATCTTGAGCAGCTTGATGTCAAGATAGCATTTCTTCATGGAGATTTGGATGAAGAAATATATATGGATCAGCCAGAAGGATTTGAGGTCAAAGGTAAGGAGAAGTTAGTGTGCAGATTGAAGAAAAGCTTGTATGGCCTCAAGCAAGCTCCTAGACAGTGGTATTTGAGATTTGACAGGTTTATGACTGAGCATGGCTACAGTAGGTGTCAATCTGACTATTGTGTTTATTTTAAGAGATTGGATAATGGTAGATATATTATTCTATTGTTGTATGTAGATGATATGTTGGTTGCAGGATCACACATGCAGGATATCTCTGAGCTTAAGGTGAAATTAGCTCACACATTTGCCATGAAGGATTTGGGAGCAATAAAGAAAATCCTTGGCATGAGCATTAAGAGAGATAGGAAAAATCACAGGTTGATTTTGTCTCAAGAGGATTATGTGAACAAGGTGTTGAAACGGTTCAATATGCAGGATGCTAAACCGGTAAGCACACCTTTGGCTGGACATTTTAAGTTGAGTAAAGAACAATGTCCTAATTCACATGATGAGGTAGAGTACATGAGTAGAGTTCCATATTCTTCCACAGTAGGGAGTTTAATGTATGCAATGGTGTGTACTAGACTGGATATTGCCCAAGCAGTGGGAGTTGTAAGTAAGTATATGGCCAATCCAGGGAAGGAACACTGGAAAGCAGTTCAATGGATCCTTAGATATCTGAGAGGAACTAGTAGTAGGCATTTGTGCTATGGAGGTTTAGATACTTCTCTACATGGTTATGTAGATTTAGATATGGCAGGTGATTTGGATGGCAGAAGGAGTACCACAGGATATGTTTTCACTGTTGGTGGAACGCCGGTTAGCTAGATATCAAAGTTGTAAAAGGTTGTTGCCTTGTCAACTATAGAAGCAGAATATATTACAGTCACAGAGGCTAGCAAAGAGATGATATGGATGACACGGTTCATGAAAGAGCTTGGAAAGGAGCAAGAGAGTTGCAGATTATATAGTGATAGTCAGAGTGCAATTCATTTGGCTAAGAATTCAGCCTTTCATTCAAGAACAAAGCATATACATCTTAGGTACCACTTCATAAGACAAGTATTGGATGGTGAGTTGAAACTGGAGAAGATCCATACAGATAAGAACCCTGTAGATATGTTAACCAAGCCGATAACAAAGGAGAAGTTGAATCTTCATTCAACTTCTATTGGTCTTCATGATTGAGTTGAAGATGGAGGAGCTATAAGATGTTGTTGTACAGGTACTGGTGCAATTGTTTATCTCCAAGTGGGAGATTGTTAAGGTGTGGAGCTAAAAGCTTCACCAAAGGAGAATTTTTCAGAAGTTGCAGGTTTACACAGTCACCAACATCGATCAGGAGCAACCGACATCGGTCAGGATCAGACCAAGAGATGCCAGCGTCGGCAGGGATCAGCTGACATCGGTCACAGGCAAACAGGTAGAAACTGACGTCGATTACCTATGTGTCCAGAAAGCTATTTCCATGGATAGAACAGAGTTTTTGCATGTTAGGATTAAGTAATAGTCTTAAGTCTGCATCTCTATTATTAGTAAGACTATTTAGAGCCCTTGATTAGGAGGTGCATCTGATGGATGTAGTTGTATGCTCATGTTTCCTAATTACTATATAATAGGATAGATCTTCTTAGCTTATTGTGTATGTTGAATTGAATAGTACATAATTGTATATGTGAATCATTCTAGGTTGTTGGAGTTGATTGTACTTGAGAGAGAGAGCTCTTGAGGGAAAGAGATCTAGAGAGAGATCTGTACATTTGAGAGAGGTGTGGAAGAAAATAAGTTTCTTCAATTGTATTCCTTCTGTAAAGAGTTTAATACAAGTTTTCAGGGTGGTTTCTTGTATCTCTTGTTCTTTGCTATTTATCATTCTAGTTACTTATCTTTCTAGTTAATTTTGCATTTATTGCTTTCATATTGTAATCAACATTGTTGGTTGATCCCCAATAAGGTGGATCATCGGTGCGAAAAAGAATTTCATTTTAGATCATGTCCTCTTAAATAAATTCAATGGAAGGCTTGAAATAAGGACACATAGTCTCTATGGTATTTACATTAGTTGGTTGATAATCTATAGAAGGTGGTTATTCATCTATGGAAGATGGATCTTCAATTTATTGAAGTTCTTGCATAAGAAATTTATGATAATAAGGTGAAGTATGAACCAAATCCATAAGAGGAATCTTACAAGGCATAGATTTGAGTTCTTCAAGAAAGTTACAATGTGATTTAGAATAACCAACACAAGGTTTAGAAGGAAAATTAGATTTAGGAGGTATAGATGTGGTGGGAGGATCAGAAGGAGGAAGTTATTCCTTAGGTACTTCCGAATCATCATGAGTGGTAGCTTTATCTTTAAGCAGTTATTATTCTAAAGATGGTTTCTTAGGATTAGTAATAGGATCTTTGTAATTTGTTTTACGATGATAATTAACCTTAGAAGTGTTGAAATATTGAGAGTTGTTATAATATAGGTCATAATGTGCATTGATGGAATAAACATCCTTGATATTTGATTGATTATTGTATGAATAATATTTTAGATTATTAGAAGTAGAAGCTTTAAAGTTTTGTCATTTTTGAGATGTGGAAACATACTCTTGATGATGAAGTTTGATCATAGCCTCATGGTTGAATGAGTCACCAAGCATTTAAGAAATTGCATACTTAGTGATATCTCTATAAGATTCATGAGAATACCTAATGTCGACATGGAACCAATAAAATAGATTGGGATCATACCACTTAGGAGGAGAATTGGGATAAATGAAAGGTTTTGAAGGTGGTAAACATTGTTGCATTTGTTGGACTGAAAGAGGTGTATGAGATGGTAAAGGAACATCAGATTTGAAAAATCTAGGTTTGGTGTGAGGAGTATTACTAGTGATAACATTAGATGTTTGAAAATATCCTTTAAGAATTTTATGAGTGGGTTCAAATTGCTTTCAAAGAAAGTCTTTATTATTAGCTTGGTCAAGAGCTTCATTAAGAGTTTGAGGAACAAAGATTCAAACCTTGTATTGAAGAGTGGGAGTCAAAGTAGTAATAAAGAGTTTGAATAAATTATCATCAATCATATAATGATCGAATTTATGAGCTAAATATTTTCATTTTTTAATAAATTCATAAGTTGATTCATTAGGATTTAGCATTCATGAAGTGATTAAGATAATTTTTAGGAAGATCATTATGTTGAAACTCTTTAACCAAATCTTTAAGTTGCCAAATAGAATGTTGAGTAAGTTCATTATACCATTCTAATAAATCACCAGTGAAAGTTTTGACTAATAGCTTAGTTGTCACAAATTTATTAGTTTGGATCCACTCTTTGTAAAGGTTTTTAAGGCTTTGAGGAATGAAGCAGGGTCTTTGGTCCCATCATATTTGATAGTTGGAGTTATGTTACCAATATCAATGGATACAATGAAGGGAGATAAAGGCTCATTTTAAATGTTTTGAAGCATCTTTTTATTCATCATGGGTTGAGGAATAACATTACCCAAGGCATCCCTAAGAGGTGGAGGAATATAATTAGGATTAGTTTGAGGATGAATAGTTGGAGGTTGATTAGTTACATTGATTAAATGTTGTTGAATTTGCATTATTTTGTGGGTGTTAGAGTTTTGCATGATGTTCATTTGTTGAATGACTTGAGCTAAGAGTTGGGTTGTATCAGGATGTAAGTTAGTGTTAGTTGGAGCACTCTCCAAATTAGTGTTAGGGGGAGGATTATTAGGAGGGTTATTAGTGGGATTATTAAAGAGATTTGTATCAATCAATCCTAGATTGGTGTGGACATTTTGAGAAGTATGGAAAGGATTGGATCCATAAAATTCATATTGAGGTGTTATTTACACCATGTTATAGTTCATAGATGAATGAGGAGAAGAGGTGCCCCAAGAGTGATGGTTCTCTTGAGAGGAAAAGAGAGGAAGGAATGAACATCCCATATAGTATTTAAATAGATTTAGGTTGTCTAAAAAGATTCTGATAGGAGACTTCATTTTGACTGAAGAGAGATGAAAAAGATGAAAATTTTGAGAAATAGGAAATTAGATTAAAAATAATAAAACCATGAAACAAAACTAGGCTAACCAGATCGATCTAGTGCAAGAAACAAGGCTTGTAGATTGTACTAGGTCAACCAGGTCAATCTAGTGTAGTGCACAAATACCAAAAAAAGTATAAGGTTGACCTAGTATAGTGAATAGGGAAGAGGAAAATAACTATAATAAGTTTAGAAATGAAACAAACTTATTTGTAGTTGATCTAAGAAAGTAAGTGTAGAAAGGAAACACACAGTCAACTAAATTCATTCTAGCCAATCCAATTGATGGACACAAAGAAAAATCTTGCACTAATGTTGGATAATGCAAGCTTTTGCACAAATAATTGATCAAAGAGAAAGAAAACAATTTAAAAGTAAAGCTAGCTACTTGGTCAACCTAAAATGTTGATTAGATTATTAAAAATAATTTTAAGTGTAAAGGGAGATTGGCTATAAGCAAGGTACTAGATAACAATCTAAGGATAGTTTTAGGTAAGTTTAGGATGAAAGGGATTGTAGTGGTAATGATGCATGCTTGGTATTGGGGCCTACGCCCTCACTTCACACATCATAAAAAATAAGGGTAATGGGTGCTTATCCAAGATATACCATTAACCACACTTTATACTTGACTAGAGCATCAAGTCGACTTCCCGCTTGGTGATGAAATACAAGTAGGTTGGCATGAGTAGTCAAATTTTTAAATGCTTGTTGATTTTTATGTGGTTTGGCCCTATGTACAAAAGAATAGAAATAGTGCATCTAAGTGATTAATTAAAAATCCCTTAATTAGACTATGTGAAATATTATAAGCATACAAGCAACTAAAAATAAAGATGTGATTAAAATATATGGTTAATTCTAGCATTGAAACAAGTTATAGTTGAGAAACTATATGGATAATCATATAAAATAGGGTCAACAGGGTCTAACCTATACTATTGAATCAAAGTCTACAAATGAAATAGGTCGATCAAGTAGACCTAGTTATTTTAGAAAACACAAAACAAAAAACTAGGTCCATAGGGTTGACCTAGTTGACTGTGCAGGGGTAGTTTTAAAGACTACAACTATGAAAGGAAAGTATAAAAATAGAAAGATAAAAAGTAATAGAAACTAACTTGAATGGTTTAAAAATGAAAAGGAGAATATTATTGATCAATAACCTTGGAAAAAACTATCAAAAACATACAAACTGGGTTGAGCTAGTCAATCAAGAAATATAAGAACTTGCTAAAAATGCACTAGGTCAACTGATCATCCTAGTAGGCTAGACTAGAAGTCTAGAAACTAGAAACATATTACACTAGGTTGAGTTGGTTGATCTAGTTATCTAAATAGAATACTATAAGTTTTGAAACCTATAGTAGGTTGAGCTAGTTGAGCCAGTTACTTATTCTTGCAAGTGTGCATATAGAGATAAATAAATGGGTCGAAAAGGTCGATCTAGCATAGTAAAGATATGATCAAAATAATGATGAATAGAAATGAAATAAGTGAAATAAATCCTTCAAGGTTTTGGTTTACATCAGGTTCACCAAAATGTATATAATAAAAAATGCATCATGTCCATAAATCAATCCTAGATTGGATGGGATAAAGCACACCTACACTTCTAATTGGGGAGGCATACAATTGTTAAGCAGGAGTATGACCAATGTGAGGATCTACTAAGCTTGCTTAAGGGATCACTTGTCATGACACATCATGTGAGATATGGTTCCAAATCTTATAATCTAACACAGTCACATAACAACCCTAAAAGAGTCTTATGATTTAATATTTCACTAATCTAATAACAAGAAAATTAAATCTAATCTAGTGCACATCAAAGCTTGTGGCACAAAGTGGGGGTTAGTAAATCAAAGTAATCAAAACATGTATAGGGAAATTCAAATAAATTAAGTATGATTAACACCTTAATACATGGAATATGAAGATTAATATTATTCAAACCAACACTTATGCTACTTCTATCTACTAAAAGAGAGGAGAAGAAAGATATAATATACCTATTTGAATGTGAACCCACTGAGACTCAATCTCTCCCTTGGCCAAAGGGAATTCTCAAGAGATTATTTTGGTTCATAAGGATCACTTTGTTAGTCTAAAGCATCCAAGACCTATCCACAAGACTAGATTCTCAAAAATAAGAAACCTAAACTAAGTCTCCTCAAGTAGAATGGCGGAAGACCAGATTATGAAGAAGCACGAGTGAATAAGAACTCTTGATTGCATATCTCAATAATGACCAAAATTACATTGTATTTATAGGTGAAACCTACCCTAAAATCACTTGGATATGTCGGTTATACTAGGTCAACCTGGTCGACCTAACACATTTTTGGGCTAACTCACTAGGTCTGTACTAGGTCGACTGGGAGGCTAACAAACCAAAAGAGTTAAAGTGTTTGCAAACTTTACTAGGTTGACCTAGTATACTAAATAGGTCAAAAGGGTGCCAAGCAAGGAAATGAAGGATATAAAGAGGAAAAATACTAAAAGACTATGCAAGGGAGGAGAAACAACTTAGGGAAAGGTTTTAGAAACTATTTGAATTAGTAATAATGTGGAAAAAAGGGACAAAAATACTATGAAGCACCAAAAGTCTACCCACACGTTTCCTAGTGCACACCTCAGGGCGTGCACTCAGACTGATTGAGTCTTGATGGGTTTCAATGTATACATAATATTTTCATTAGGGATGAGGGCTTGGGGTTGAGTCATGTATGGAGGCCCATCACCAATAAATTAAAAATATCATTTCATTAAGATGTGAGAATTTATTAAGGGTAACTAGATTAATATTTATTAAACTTTTGTAAAAAACTAATTTTAAATTAATTAATGGTCATTAAATATAATAATTAACCAAAATTATAAATAATTACTTTTACATTTAATATTTTCCATGAAAAATAATTATCATAATCACAAATTAAGAGAAGTCATTAAGACATGTAAGCATTCACATAATTTGATTAGGGATGAGGTCTTAGATTTGATTCATGCGTGGAGGCCCATCACGAATAAATTTAAATAACCACCAAATTAAGAGGTGAGAATTATTTGAGTAAGGGTACCTAGGTGCAATATTTAATAAAATATTTTAAGCATATACTTTTATATTAAATAATGATAGTTGAATATAGTAATTAATAAAAATTATAAACACATACTTTTACATTTAATATTCATAATATGATTTATTTGACATTAGTGCATGTCACTAAAATGACATATACAAGGGGATCAAGTGTAATATTATAACATGTGTTTTTCCTAATGACAGATCATGGGGAGTGATATGAAATTTTGATAAAAAAAATCTATAGCAATTTTAAAAAATCCTTATTGTACATTTCTTGTGAAGTCTCACTTAGAATAAAAAATATAGTTTATAATGCAAAAAAAAAAATTACATTAAAAAATTATTAAAAATTATCTTAAAATTTTAACAGTTTGGTTATTATTGGAATGCTTCATATTATATTAAATAACAAAATATAATTATAGAAGATTATAAAGTAATATAGTCAGACAAATCACTTAAGCAAATAGTTTTTCTACTCTTGCCAATAACAATATTTGAGAAGACATATTACTTTAGTAATTCTAAAGTTTATCACCAAAAAATTAAATAACATTTCACTAAATGTTATTCCAAAATATTTTATTTATATTAATATAATAATTACAATCATTTTAAAAGTGACAAGTGTAACAAAATTTGCTCTTTCTTTTGATAGTATTCATGCTTTTTTAAAACAAAATTACACATGCATGATACATTAACCTCTATTAAAATCAAATAATTATTTGTATAGGTTTGTGTGGATGGCATTGATTTAGAAAATCTTACTTACTTTTTTAAAAAATAATTAATAATCTCATGTTAGGTACCTTGAAAAACCAAAACCACCAAATTATTTGTATGTGATACCAAAAATGAGAAAATATATAATAGAAGGGCCATTTTAGTACAATCCCAAATATGGGGAGCTACCAAATGTTTTGGAAAAGGTAGTCCTTTGAATATACATTTACATGCTGTGAACACTTCTATGAATCTATGGTGACGATGACTATTTTATACTTATATAGTTTTATTTCCTCGCATTATTTACCTACACTTTTATTATAATATTGTGATAGATTTTACTAAGCAAAATGAATGAATAAAAGAAAGATTTTAATAATGCCTATGAGACCAAGCAGTCTATGGGACTAAAACCTGCAACAAAGTTTTTTTTGTGTTAACACAACATTTTGATACAAGGTCTATCCTAATAATAATGTATATTTTATAATTCCTTCTTGATATTAACTCTCCTACTATGGATCTTAATTATAAAATTTGATGTTCTATGTAACCTTTATTGTTCAAAAAACATAGACAAGTTTTAACCCATAGCCTACACATTCTATAATCAAGTGTAATTCTATCTCCATAACTCTTTTGTAACAAAATAAACATGTTCTCATTTTTCCATTCTTCTTTGGGCACTGTTCACTTATTGGTTTCACACTTAAGATGATGTGAGCTTGTCCTCGATTGTGTAATTGAAATCTTTAATTTCCATGGTGCTCCCATTGTATCAATTCATTCCAAATTGTTTGGAATGAATTATCGTTATTCTATACTAGGTAGTGTTTTTTCTCTCATATTACTAGTGACTCTTGGGAATGATAAGGGTTAGCTATGAAAGGATTCTAATATTTTTCAATCCTATAACATAGCTTCTATGAAGTCAATGGCCATATCTAATCACTATTATGGCCTTTCATTTTCATTTTTTGGTAATTTATTGAATCTCATCCTTAGTCTGCTAATGTATTACATGAAGGTTTTCACTCATCAACATTGTTTTGTATTTATATAACAAGAAAAAATGATATAAAAGAGAATAGAACCCATAAAAAATATGGAAAAATTTAGAAAATAGTGGGTTGTTACTGCCATTTTGTATCAAAATTTAACCTCATCATAGTCAAGTGTGTTGTACATATTAATAGCTAAAAAATTTATCCACTTTATGATATGGGATGTTTTATTTATCGTGTTCCATCCATTTCTAGAAATCTACATTGAAAATCACATTATTTTATTTTATTTGATAATAGTAAAAAATATTATACTAACATGAATTAAATTTAATAGTAATTTCATTTGAAGCAATGCATCAAATCCTCACCATTACAAAATAGAGGAGTGGAGGGTCTCTAGTTGAAGACATACTAATAGAATCATGTCCACTATAATAATAAAAACATAAAATGAGATGGGATCATTCATATAGGTATATTTAAAAACATCAATCACAAGCAAATACTCAAAGACACTCAAGCAAAGGAAATGTCCTTTTCTAGATGGACAATTGACACTAATATAGTTAACTATGTTTAAACCATAGAGTACCTTTTTCCCTTATAATAAAATCCCAAAATATTTAAACGTTAAAAATGGGTCATATCAATATGAAGTGTTTTGGAGAGAATTGTATAAAGCACTAGATGTATACCAATTTTTAGGGTTTCCCTTTCTTTCACACCATCAATATGTCATTTGATCTAGGTTGTATTAATTTTATTTTGATAATGCATTTATTTCATTGAGTTAGGTTGGCCTTTCACCATTTGGGAAGTATTGCCTTACCTTTATTAAATTACAATCGCTACCATTTATACATAATTTAATGCAGGGATTATCAGTAAGACCCTGAGAAGCAATGGCATTGAAACAAGCTTAAAAGTTTGTCCTGAAGGTCTACCATCAGGTATTGACTTTGACCCTAATAATCCTCTACCAAATGTGGTTATATATTTACCAAAGTTTAATAAATACTATAATTATTTTTAAACTTTTACCTTGGTTTCTTATTTTATGGATCAAGTTCCTTTGGAGAGCCTATTAAAGTAGTGGGTCCACAATCATTGTCATGGCCATGGGGTGAAATTGGAAGGATTTAAAAACCTCACTAAAGGTTTCTTCCTTTTTTGTTTCATAAACCATGAACATTTCAAATCTATTTTTAATCATGGCCCATGGTTTATATGTAACACTTTGGTTGTTTTCTCCCTTTAGACTTGAGAAATTTATGTCTTAGAACAAGCTAAACTTAAAATCCTAGTGTGTCTAGAATTTCTAAGATCACCTCTTCCTCTGTGGATTTTTTTGACCAACTTGTCAAACCTTTGGGCCACTTTATCTACCATAAGCAACATAAGTTTTATGTAACACGTCCATGAATAAGAGTCTATGTGGAAATATACCTTTTTAAAGACCTCAAAGAGTCCATTGAGATTCAAGTAGGTAATAATTAGTTCATGTAACGTGTGATTTATATCAACCTCTTGAACACTTATTTCTAGTGGCAGGATTCAAGCCATATGATTAGGGAATGCCATATAATGGTCCCCACTTCTTCTAATCTTCAATACAAAAGTGTGTCTAATTCAAAACCCCATAAATCCTATAGGTGGACAATAGTCTCTAATAGGAAGAATAATGTATTATTTGTAAATACCAAACCCCATCTAGCTATGTACCGACCCACTGGAGGGAAAGTTTCTCAATATCTATTGGTAAAGTCCCTACGCCCACACAAATTAAACCCCCACCTCCTATATACATATCTCCTCAAGAAGATTTCCATTTTGTTTCTTCCCTATCTCTCACTCTTATGGCTCGATCCTCATAGCCCCCTTCAAAGGCAAATGATTCAAATTCATATCTTTTTCTTGTGAACCTAAACTGTAAAGCTATTCTATGGTGTTATTTTATTCCCTTACCCTCTGTAGATGAGGATTACATGCCAAAAAAAAAGAAACCTTTCCACCTTGGAGACTATGCCATTCTCAGCTCAGATTTCAATCAGTTTGTATTCCTCTCAAGTCTTATAGATGGAAATGATATAAACCTTGATGATTCATAATGATAGTTTATTCTTGGAATTTTAGAGGGATAACTATCCTACACGTAAGTATACAATCAGAAATTATTGTCATATTTTTTCCAAAGTGAATAATTTATACGTGTAAGAAGTAAAAATTTATTATTTTTACTTCATTTTATTGCTCGCACTATTTGTCCTAGTGCCCTTTATCAGGCCACCTATCATGATCCTAGACATGAGGGGTGTTATCCCTTGTGACACTTGATTTATCTAAAAACATTATTTCCTAGGGTTCTGACCCCACCCATCAGGTGGTCTAGATTCTTTTTAACTTTGGTAATCACATAATTGGCTTAGTCAACTTATATGGCTCTTATGATGTTGTGGAATACACCTTGGTCTAGAGATGGTTGGTAGACTTTCTTTCGGATGTGCATTAGATTCCTTATGGTGACTTCAACATGATTGAGTTTATTGAAGATAAATAAGGATACCTCCCCATGAGATGGTGTGGAGGAGAACATGAGGCATGGTTCTACATGCGAAATATAATTAGGGATTTTTATCCCAACCATCGTAGTAGGAGAGAATCAAATTTTCCTTGGTTCAGATGGTCTAATTTTCATTAAGGAGAAGATCGAGTTCTTAATCATATTGAATGTGCCTTACTATCAAAATAGGACCTTTTCTTTTTCACTCATGTTCATGATCAACCTATTTCTGTGATCCTAAACACTTTCTTGGCTGACCATCACCTTATTTGCTTATGCATTGAGTGGACTACCCCACAAGTTAAATATCCTAATTCTCAGTTTTACCTCAATAATCCCCATCTCAAACATGAGTAGACTATTAGACATATCATTATAATTTGGAACCTTGCTCCTAAACCCATAGGGGACACTAGATAGATTGAGTGGTGGGTTGATGCAATAGCTTGTACCACCTCTTTTCTCCAGATTTATGATAAATAAATGAATCTATTTAGGTGACATATTCATAATTATACAAATCATGAATACCTTAGGTTTTCACAATATTTAGTAGTCATTCCTTTAAGCCATCATTCACTAACTTAGGCTACCATGTGGAGACATAAACTCTAATCAGTCAATGCTTACAAGTCCAGATGAGTACATGTTAGAGCATAGATGCACTGGTTAAAATTTGGAGACAGTGATTAAATAATTTTTCTCTCTCCTCTATTCAAGACAAGCTACATACATAATTAAAGTTTTTATATGCACTTCAGATAAATTTACCAAATTACCTAACATCTTATAATATTTTGTGCATCATAATCATGAAGAGTTTGGTGTGTGTCCCTCCTCCCATGATTATGAATTTTTTCTATCTTAATGGATTGGGGTGGTCCTTTATAAGCTCTAGGAAGCATAAATAGTTACATGTGATAGGCCCCTTAGCCTCAGTGACCTTAAGGAAACTGTCATGTAGATGGTCTCTAAAAAGGCCCTAAGAGTTGATGGGTTTCCCTGTGAATTCTATCAAACTCTTTGGGATATGGTTGGACTTGATCTTCATAAAGTCTATTCTGAAGTTGTTTTGTGCAAATATTTGGGCCATCTCATTAATCAAGTTAACACCAAATTCATTCCTAAGGGATGTGACCCTGATGTAATTACCAACTAGAGGCCATTACCCTACTTAATATATATTAGAAAATCATAGCTAAATATTTAGCCCTTAGAATCAAGTATTTACTCCCATTAATTATAAGAAGTGAACAAACAAGGTTTATTCAACATAGATACATTTTGGATAATGTTATTTCTACATGGAAAGGTATGGAATGGGCAAGGATATCCAACTAGAAGGAATTATTCATCAAGATTTATTCTAATAAATATTACGATCGGATTGAATGGCCTTTTATCATAGTTATGCTCCAAGTTCTTGGGTTTGGTCCTAGGTTTATTCACATTGTTAATATGTTGTTTCAAGATGATAGAGCTTGTATTACTATTAATTGATCTCAATTCTAACACTTTGAGCTTCACAAATATATCAAACAAGGGTTCTCCCATACACCTTCCCTTTATGTTTTAGTTGTTGAGGCCTTCAGTTATCTTTTGGATAACCATGCTTAAAGGGGTTTGATGAAACATATTTCTCTCCCTAACTTAGACTGTTAGTTGATCAATGGGAACTTTGATGATGAATCCTTTCTCACTCTTCAAGAGGACGAGGACTCTATTAAATATGATATTGAATGTCTTGACATTTTATTCCTTACATCTGGGTCTTCCATTCAATGGTAGAAGACTCAATGTTATCACTAGTCTCTTTCACCCAAACCTCCTTGGTTGGAGGGATAAAATTGGTAATAGATCTTTACTAGGGTTAAGTTTAAATTCCTATGCATTCTATTTAATTTTAGAGCCTTCCCTATAGAGTTGTGGTCTTATGTGGTTCAAAGGGTTGAGAAAAAAAATCTCCTTTTGTATCACCAAACCATTGACTCTGGCTGGAAAGTTCTAGATCTATTCTAAGGTGCTCATTTCTACTCATGTTTACTACTCATCTTGTTGGCTCCTTCTAATGCATCTTATGTGAAGCTGGAAAATCTCCTGAAAGATTTTATCTAGGCTAATTCTAAAGGCCACCATGATTTTTACCAAGTCTCTTACAATATTTGTTTTTTCCCTGAAGAAGTGGGTGGGCTTGGGCTCATTCATATTATATTACAAGTTCTTTCTCTTGGTGTTACATGGATATCAAAATATTGGAATGGGATGAGTCATAGAAGATCCTATTAAGGCACTACATCACTCAAGGTTCCTACTTAGTGGAAAGGTTTGGAAAGGGATTGGTTTGCACAACATTCTCATCACTCTTGTGCAGATTAAGATAGGAGGAACTTTTGTCACAAAAAGCATTTGGAAGGCCTGGTAAAAATTCAAACCCCACCTCATATGGGTGGGGGAAGGGTTTATAAATGGTCTTTCTCTTAATTCTCAATCCTATGGTGGTCTCCCATATTGAACTTCCACAATGTCCCTTTTTCCATAGTCCCTTGTGTCAAAAGTTTAAGACTATTTACAAAAGGTATTTGCATGATTGGCAACCTCTTATGTAAGGTCACTTATGATTGACTTCCTCAGAATATGGTTAAGTCTATGTTCAATCTAAATAAGGAAGATGCATAATCCATTTCTAAATTGTAGAGTTTTATACCCGAAGAGTACTTACACAAAATTGGAGCTTCCTATCTTATGGCATGGTGGAAGGATTGGTATTAGCCAATAGATACATCATTTTATCACTATTCCCCTATGTTGGTTTATAATATTTTGTCCCCTTAGCAAATTCATACTAAAGCCCTCAAACATCAGTGGTCCCTTAAATTTATCCATTGTGTTTGGGCTCAGAGGTTTGATAATGTTTGGATAGCTTGTATTGAGCCTCACAAAGCCCACTTCTTTTGGTGTATTATTTACCAAGGTTTACCTATAGGGGACAGACTTAAATACATGGGGGTATTGAATCCCACTTGCCCAGCCTATCACAATCCATAATCCATTAAGCATCTCATTTGGTTTTGCCCTCATGCCCAATATGGCTAGAGATGGATTCATACCCTTTTCAAACCCTTAAGGCCTAAAATGTTCACATGGAAGATATCTCTCTTAGGGGACTCTTCCATTATTCCTACAAGATATAACAAATTATGATAGATTTTCCATATCGATATTCTTTTTTAGATTTGGAAATCTAGAAATAAAGCATGTTTTAATAATGAAGGTATGGAAAAAAAACTTTAACTAACAAAGTTGTTATGATTGTTCATGTTACCCTCCATATTTAGATTCAAACACATAGGGTTTGGCTCAAGATCCACACATATGTAGCTCATCCTATACGATTAGGGGAATGCTCCTTGTGAGGTCAGTTGTGAGCCTCTTGATCCTCCTCCCCACCATTCCTTCCCAAGGGTGCAGGTATGAAGGGCAACATCTCCAATCTCGCAGTTGGTGGTCTTGAAGCTGGAAGAGCACCTCTCTTTGTTCTTGATGGCCATCTCCTAAAGGATCTGACATGGGCAACAAAGACAGTGGTAGTGGGGGGTAGGGGGTTGGAAACCCCATGCATAGGATACGTTTTGATGGCTAGTGTTGGTCATTTTCCCTTCCAAACTAGAATCCAAGAAATAGAGTAATATTGAAATTAACTAGCAAACTGATGATTGGGACCTTGTCCTTGTTGATGAAGACTTCTTAGCTCAAGAGGTGGGGGGAACCCTTAAGATTATCTGCCTCTACCTACCACCATGTTCATTTTTTTTAATGGACTCCTTGTTGTTTGTGTTTTATCTTTCTTTTTTTTTTTATTGATGTGCACTTGAGTTAACTTAACTGTGGTTGTTTAGCCATATGGTGACCTTTTATGGACTATGCTCTTCCCAATGCTTCTTTAACTCAGTTTGGTTTATTGGGATGTGACTTTTCCACCCATATTTTTTGTATGATTAGTGATGTATTATATCTTGTTATATTAATAAAAGTGCACTTTTCAATCAAAAAATATTTAAAAGTAACTTGTTTTTTTTTTTTAATTAACTATTTTTTAAACTAATTTTTAGTCTTTTTTAAAATAAAATATTGTCGAAATTAGTCATTTTTCGGCTTTAGTCAATGAGAAAATTTGATAAGAATAATTTTTTTATGTACACTTTTTGAGACCTTATTAATTATTCTAATTTTTATACTAATATTATTTCTCTCTTTAACGATTATACACACACACACACACACACACACACACACACACATGACATTTAATTCATGTAAAATAAATTACATTAAATATTAATGAGATTGTATAAAATTGTATTGGAAACAAATTTTACAATTTTTTTTGATTAAATATTACAAATAAATATTATTAATATTTAACAACTTAACCATAAATCTAATTAAAACATCATATGAAATGTATATATATAAATTAAATTTAATTACATTAATTATTTACAATTAAATTAAGTATATATCCATAAACTAAATTTAATTATATTAATTTAAAAAAATCAATTTTTTTTTAACAATAATATTATACCTTATATTTATTTTATATCAATTTACTCCATTAATCTTAGATTACAATTTATATAAAAAAATATTCATAAGCAAATTTCAGTCATACAAACTCACCTATAAATAAATTTCAATCAAAAACATGTGCTAGCTACACAAATCTTGTTAAATTTAGTAATACTATAATGTTAATAAATCCTCCTCTATCGTAATCACAGCTAAATGCTATGGGAAACAAAATTTAAATTTCCATACAACTCAGCCTGAGATTGTGGGCGGACCGTCACAGATCCCCAATTTTTGTTTTTAATTAAGAAAACGACAACGAATTGGTAATCTAAAGTTGGAAGGTCGTGCGTTGATAGGCGGCTGGAGTTGATAGTTTTCAAGTCAAGGCCGAAAATATGATTAAATTCTATGAAATTTCTAAATCGGCCAGTTGGGTTTCAAAAAAAGCAAAGAAGCGCATGCCACGAGACTGCGTTGAAGAAACGTAACGTATCCGCAAAGTAAAGGAAAAAAACATACGTATTCCCCAAAACCCTACAACAGTACCAGGAAAATAGAAGTTAAAGAGGTTATTTATATGGAACGATATCGTATTGTAGCCTTGAAGGCTGAATTATGGCTCTAGAAGTAGCTGCCGCTACCCTGCTCGCTTTGGGTGCTCTGACTCTAATTGCAAATCTCGTCATGGGTGCCGCATTGCTAATTGGAGGCTACCTTAGAAGTAGAAACAAGAACCGGCGTTAAGTATGGTCAGGGCCTCCAGTGGAGTATTCCAGCGGTAACAAGTGTTGACACGACAGAGGTGCCTGGACTCACAATGCCCAGAGCAGTTCCGTTGGAAGCCATTATTAAACCTCGCCTTCCCCTACATCCCTACTGATATGTCTCCTGCTTTGTAATTTATAAGCTACAATATAGCAATAGCGATCGAAAATTGTGTGCCACACTTATATTTCAAGTTTAGGTTAAGCTTAAATTTGTTTCAATAGTTTTCTTCATTATAAGATTTATGGTATATCTATGATTAATTTCTACGTATTTTTAGGTAAAATTATGTCAGATTTTAGAAAAACTGATACCATTTCATTCAGAAATCCGAAATCTGACAGTCTTATTAAAAAATCTGAAATCTGACATAATTTTATCAGAAATCCTTAATAATCTATTTCATGGATTGTAGAATACTCTCTTTGAATATACTTGTAGTTTTAGCTTTTCATAATTATATTCAGTAAATCTGAACATCAAGTGTAAAATGATAACGCTAAGAAATTAAATGAAATTCATGGAGATGAGATTCTTATTATTTCCGATTCAATTGTATGTGTTGGGTCACGCTTTAAAATGAATTTAATGTCTTCATTTTTAAGGTCTTTATTATTGATTGTCAAGAACATTTGCAGGTTTATATACTATGTAATATACTAAGAATTGATTCAAAAATGCAAGTTATATTGAAAGGGATGCAATTTTTTATTTTAGATAAAGTGTAGTTTTGTAAAGTAAAAGAGTATAAAGCTGAAAAAAATGTAATGATGTAATCGAATTTCATTTGAAAACCTATCATTGTTGACTTTATTTCAACATTTATGTATGAAATGTTAAGCAACAATAATTTGATATTTTAATAGAGGTGATGGTAAAAAATAATTTATTGATATTGTTGGTAGTGATGGTGAAAAATGAGGTGGTGTGTTCTTTTATATGGTGTGGCAATGATTTGTTTGGGGATGAGATATTTTGTTTCAGAGTAAGTTTGAATCATGACAAAGTGGTGGGGAAGGACAAGGCTACACATAACATGAAATTGGTGAAAGACTTCAAGGTGAAGTCAACGGTGATGATGAGGAGCAATAAATAGGATATTTAAAGTGACAAGCTCGAAGAGCCTCATGTAGATACACCTGCAAAGATAAGTAACATATCATACCTGTAAATGCAATCTGTAGCTTTTAATGAACTTTTTAGTTACCCAAAACATGATTGAAATAAGTGTCATCTAAATAGAAACAAAGGTTAAATATCTAACGATTATTCTAAAAAGATAGAGAATACACAACATATCAATTTAGATGAGTCTAAAACTAATTAAACATTTTTTTTCATTTTCACTACTTTATGTATATAAAATGAAATTAAATGACTAAACCTAATAAAATGGAAAATGGAAAAGCTTCATCAATAAATCACAATGCATTTATGAGTTTATGAAGCTCATTAAAATGATTGTAAGGTATTGAATATATTTCATATATTCTTTTATAAGAATATTTTTCATAATCTTTCAGATAATCCATTCAAATTTTCATCTTGTATCTGATATAATCTACCCATAAAAATTGATTATTTTTTATGGTTAAAAAACGAAAAATATGGACATACAGCCATCAAATCTAGTCAAAGTTGGGTTTGCTCTTTCAATTCCTTGTTCTTTTCACTCTGTTCTCCCTTTATTCAAGTTGGATGAAAAGTAATGGAAGTTGTCTAATATGTAGTGTTGGAGGGGTAAATTTATTCAGCACTCACAAATTTATTGATTTTAATTGGACAACCAATCACAAATTTTTTAATATTTAACACTTTTGATAAATTTTTTATAATTGGTAAAGAGTATGAACCCCACCAATTTATAAATACATTTTAAAATAATATCATATGTACAAATCACACCAAGTTATTGACTGCCAACGATGACCATCCTTCTCACACGAGTCAAAACATATGCGGGGGACAAAATTTTGTGAGAGAGGTGTACGGGGATTTGCAATCTAGCCTTCCATGGAACCAAAGTATGATTCTCATTACATATGACGAGAACAGAGGCTTTCTTTCTTTGACCATGTTCCCCACACGTAACAAATGTAGCCTCTCCTCAATTTCTCATAGATTTTCTTTTCTGGTCTGCTACAGATCTACATGTATTGGTCTAGGTTAAATCTGTAACATGTTCTGAGCATCTATGCTTAATATGATCCAATCAAAATCTATGTTTTTAATTATTATTAAACTGAAACGATTAATTGTATAATGCGAAAGTTACAACTGAAAGAAAGTTAAATTAGATTTAATTCCAGAGGCTTCAAAGCTGTCAGCACACCGCGCTGCCATGATCGACCTTATATTTGTTTATTTGGATGAAAGGAACAACATAAAAAGTCATATTGCATGCTTCCATTTCAGCACGTCCGGTGATTACTTCAAATGTATGCCAAAGATTGAAAAGTACCATTGATATCTCGCATGGGTGTTATCATTTGCTGACAAAACCACAATATTCGCTTGTTAGAGTCTTTGCTAACAGCTTTCTGATGGAAATGGAAACTATAATCTGTGTTTAGACATACATCTAGTTTAAATATTTGTTTAGGTGAAATTCAGGCATAGTGGTTTGCCCTTGAAAACGCTTACGACATAAAAATTTGTGTATTTAATTATTTAAATAATGATGAAAAGAATATTATGTTTATGAATAACGTGGAGAGTTGTGGTGGCAAAGTTAAAAAGGGGTTGTGTCGAAATGATGTTTCCAAACTTTTTAAAGTAGTGGGTTAATGAACACTCACTTAATTTAATAGCAAAGAATTTGTGTTTTTGAAAGGAAATGGAGGTTATAAGTTTAAATCATGTAGATGAAACGTATGCATGTTTCATATTTGAAGTACATTTCAGTACCTCTTAAATATTGGGAGAACAATATAGTTTCATCCACATATTAGGAGTATAAGCTATTTTTCGAACCAAGGTGAGGCTTGTGACATGTACTTTTAAAATGTCTCTCTGTCCAAATTAAATAATGATAGTCTTATGATTAGAGAGGAGCCTTTGTGATTATGATATTAACTAACCAAGTTATCCCTCCTTTATTGTCAAAATAAAACACTCAATGCACTTCAATAAGAAATTCATGAATGTAAATCATAATTGATATTATTTAAATAGTTTTTCGTTTGTTCCTTTTATAAAATTGACTACTAAAAACTCAATAGAAATGCAGGGTTTAAAACATACCTGTGATTTATAAGGTTGCCCACCATTGATCCAACAATTATGGGAGCTCCTTTTTGGATAGGAAGGACTACTTGTACACATGAGAAAACTTCGACAAAATTTGAATAATAGGATAGGATAGTGAGCTACTTGGTCCTAGACTAGTCCCAGGAAGCAATGAACTTCCTAGCGAGGATGTCAGCCCACTTATTTAAGAAATTAAGTGGATAATAATGATAAAAGAAAGTAAAAGATACATATAATGATATAGATATGATATTAAAATATTTTGAATTAATCTTCGTTATTTCATTAAGATGGGCAAAGTGATCATGCCAATAATTTTTTATGGAATCTACATCCTCTTGTATAACTTCTAATTAGTCATTGATAGCATCTATAATAGGTGCATACACAATGGCGCAAAGCCCTAACTCAAAGGTAATATGGCTTTGATCAGTAAAGAGAGGTTGTGAAATAATTGGTAAATCATGGATGTTATTGACTACATGCGAGGCTCTAAGAAGTGTCATCTACACATAGAGTCCATGGTTCAGAGAACAAAGAATCCAAATAAATAAATGTCTTAACAAAACCAATCTCAGATTTAAAATAGAAAGGATTACACAAGGATCGATGCTAATTCCATAGGATCGATGTCGATTATAATGAATTGACATTGATTCTAATAGAAAAAGTAAAATTTTGGAAATAAGAAGCTCAAGGATGGTTTAGAGAGGTCCAAGATAATCTAAGGGTGAAAAGGATGTTTAAAAAAGATATAGAATAGAACAAAGAGATATAAACTGCTTTAAATAATGAAATAAACTTACTTTGAAAGCACTCCAAGCCTATGACAATCTTGAGATTGATTGGATGTTGAGGGTCTAATGTTGAAATGTATCTTGCCAATAGGCAGTTGTGTAATCGTATACAAATAGTCTGATAGAATTATTTTAGCCTCTAAGAGTAAATTCATGGTCCTTTACCAAAGACAAGATCAAGCATAAATCAACATTGATCCTACTAGATCGATGTTGATCACTAGGATCATTGTCGATTCTGATCATTTTTATTAAAAGTTTGTTCTAAGTTATTTCAACCATGGAATAAATTGATTACAAGGAATACTAAATTGTTGAATGAGTTTTGCAACAAGGGAGGTATGTTTGGGAGGTTAAACTATTTAGTTTTTATTGTATTTTTTATGGATTTTAATAGATTTAGTGATTGGGAGGATAAAATGGTAATTAGTGAAAACTAATTACTTAGAGTAAAATGAGGATGGGATGAGTAAGTTCATGAAGGGTCATAAGACATATATTAGCATAAATATATATTTTGTGAAATCTTAGTGCCTACAGATATATGAATTTTATGCTATTATGTTAAGTAGTACAATGCAAATGAAGACTTCAATCATGAATCAAACACTTCTCTAAACACTCAAATTTTACTCTTTTAATAAATGCTAAAATATTTATATTGATTTATGGCTCATATTGTTTCATTTCATGTCTTCAGTTCATTAATTCACCTATGCATTTATAGACATTTCAAATTAAAATTAGAATCTGTTTGCATGCAAGATGACACACAAACAGGCATGAGAATCTAATAAAAGATGGCCGAAAACCTTAGTGGATTCAAAACAAGGATTAGAAGGGCTCATGTTTAACCCTTTTTTAAGATAAGGTATTATGGTTAAAAGGGTATAATAACCTAATCAAATGAATGAATACAAACTATTCTAGAGCAAACCAATTAAACTTATTCAGATATCATAATATACTAAATTTTTAAAATTATTAAATCTAGAAAGTACAATGATAGTTGATATTTGATAGTTGTAAGACAAGGAAGTTATCATAATTAGCTTATTTGTAGATCTGTAGGTGGATCTAATTTGTGTAAAAGTGAAATTAGGTAGGTTAATGCTCAAGACCCAGTCATTAGATTCTAGAAATATTAATTCTAGAGGCCATGACACTTTCATCGACCTATGGACCCATGTAACATCAATGTTTCTATCCATGTCTCAATAATTCTATCTTGTATGAAATATTCACTATATTGTGAAGTAACCACTTGTGCTTGTTAGGGATTTTTTCACCTTTCTATTGATATGTCTTGATCATGCATACATGCTCTATATAAGTGTGTATATCTCAAACTATAGTTCCTCTCCTTAGGTTAGGTCTCCATGCCAAAAATGGGTTAGTGGGTTCATGAAGTCAAGCTGACCTCAGGGATCCCTCTGTCAATCAACACTGCCTACATAGCCAATACTCCAAGGAGGGCCTCAAATATATGTAGCTCTCCCATAAGTGTGGGCTTGTGTGTGCATAAGGGTAAAATATGCTCTATGTAAGGGATGTTAGATTATTTTAATGATCCAAAGTTATTTTAATGTTTTAATTAGTTTTCTTTGATATTAAATAAGTTGGTTTCCATAAAAAGTTAGTTTCACCTATGTAACTAACCATTGAACCTTTTTAAGCTTTCACCTCTCTTTGTAAGAATAATCTTGAATGAATACATTTTTACATTTTGTGTGAAAATATTTTATTTACAATGTAATTTCACTTTTATACCTCCATTGCTCCTAGGCTACTAGTGGTATTAGAGCCTTGTCATTCTAAGAGGCATTTGCTTGAGGAAGTACGAATTGTAAATAGTGAAGGAGACAACAAATCAATTAACCTTGCAATAATATTATGCCTATTGCTTAGGAAAGACCTAAGTTGCTATTGAAATAAATTCAAACCTATATGGTGCTTCAAGAGAATAGAGATTGGTAGATAGATTTAAGATGTAATCAATCTTATTTTTTCATTTTTGTTTTCTTCTAGAGATAATGAAATGTCATAGTACAACAAGCTTCAAGTTGCTCTATAGAGTATTTTTTTGTTTGTTGTAATTAATTATTGAATATATAAATTAAATTTTGATATATTGAAGATTGAAGAGGCAATCTAACAACAAATTAATATGGCACTTAAGTCTACAAAGATCTTCATGAAATTATGAGAAAATAACAATGCAGAAGATCGAGTGGTGTATTTAAAGTATAAGAATAGATTAAGTTGATTTTATAAATTTTTGGATTGATCAGTGTATTTAAATTAATTTTATACAACTTCCCTAGATTAAAACATCAACTGAGAGAATAAAATGGTTAGGCATATTAATTTACAATAACATTGAAATTTTAATTAACGAGACTTCACAATGTAGACCATACAATGATTATTTTATAGAGTAATTTTTTTGGTAATGAATGCTTGGAGTTTGATCTATTAAGGTGTAATATAAGACAAAAGTTTGTTTCACCTGTATGGGGTTTGAAGTTGTCATATTGTCATGTAAGTATGACATTTTGATTATTTACTCTTAGCCAATGTTTTGACAGAGAAACAATATTCCAGGAAGTATATCAGACAAATAATGGTGTCATTAGATATTTGATATCAATATTCTACTTGTGAGCCCTACTAAAGAATCGTAACACTTTCACTTTCCCGTGAGTTATTTTGGTAACAATTTTTTTACAAGCCCATCCTTTTATTATTATGGAAATTCATCAAAATATAGAATAATTTAATTTTTTTCCATAAATGTTTCAAGATTCCTTGTAGAAGGGCTGGTCAAAGTAATTTTTCAAGTCAATCTCAAAATAGAGGGCAAGATTTCAAACCTCCAAAAAATTTCATTTTGGTTGCATTTCATTTGGTTACATTCGACATTGAGAGTATTGTATTATGATACTTTTCTCCAAAAGTCATTTGTTTATGCGAAGGTGGTCATGTGAGCAGCGTATTTATAGGTTTTGGGGCATTCTGGATAGAACAAAATGGTTTATTTTGTATTTTTAAGATTTATCATATGATTTTTACATAAAAAGATAATGATAATATATATAAAGGTGCATTTTTAAGAGAAACCAACACCTTCAAAATACATTTTTTTATAATGCCACCTCTTGATTGTGCTATCAATGAACACATTATCCTTTACAAGTCCCTCAAAATCCTTGTGATTGATAAGTGTAAATGTTACACTAGAGGTTGGTGGATCCATTAGAGGCTGGAGAACTATTACCCTTCTCCAGTTCATTATTTACTCAGAGTTTGGATTCAATATTGGAATGGTAAATTTTGGCTTGTGTTCTTATTTTTAGTTCAATTTTTATCTTTCTATACTTGATATTCATGACATAAAGTAGACAAAGCTAGTTATTTGTATTTCTCTCAATGCACAACTTTTCACTTCTCACTTGATAGGGGGAGAAGATATTGCATTGGTTGGTCTTCTATCAATCATCAATGATAGTATGAGTTGATAGGGATTGCTAACACTAACAATATAGAGCAAAGGTCATTAGCATTTGTTAGGAATCAGGAACATGTGTCATATAGAGTACATGTTGTCACTTGGATGGGTTCCTATGTGGAATCTTATGTGGGTCAATGTAGTTGGACAAGCCTTGATCATGTTATAGTATAGTAAGGTATGATGATCATAAGATATGAGTAGGACTTGATCATGTTCATCAACCTTTTATGCCACAACTTGTAGGGTAGGATTAGTATGTAGTGACATCATCTTTGGTCAATATCAAGATGTATAGTACACCAGTTGTAGTTGTGACAAATTTTATTTGATGGCTTCAGAGTCATTACTCTAGATCTTT
Source organism: Torreya grandis (assembly GCA_037957365.1). Lineage (NCBI taxonomy): Eukaryota > Viridiplantae > Streptophyta > Pinopsida > Cupressales > Taxaceae > Torreya > Torreya grandis. Next base: position 900,928 of record JARHVA010005901.1, on the reverse strand, counting down.
CATCTTTTATACCTATTTGGATGAAGGGGGAGTTTGTTGGATTATTTTAATGATATAAAGTTATTTTAATGTTTTAGTTAGTTTGCTTTGTTAGTAAATAAGTTTTTTTAGAAGAAAAGTTATTTTCACCTATGTAACCACCCTATGAAGATTTTTAATCTTTCAGCTCTATTTCTAAAAATAATCTCGAATTTATACATTTTAATATTTTATGTGCAAATATTTTTTCAAAATTTAATTTGTCTATCATTCTTGTTGTTAACTAGGCCAATAAGGGCATGCAAAAATATAGCTTGTAACTTAACAAATACAACTCATGGGACATTATTTGAATGCTTTGGATCTATAATATGACTGATCCTATGAGTGATATAAAATTAGGAAATAATAGGGTAGTATAAATTATTTATGTAATTGATTGAATGGGATTGAATAGGTGCTTACTTTGTATTTGTTAGATGTGTGCTTGATAGTAATGAATGGTCTTTGTTTTATATTTATACAACACATTTTGAAAGTATCTCAAAGAAGGGCTAGATAAGACAACTAGGTTATCCCATATGTTTCTAAATATTTTCAATTTAGATGAATTTTGAGGTATATGTCCACTTGATAAGGAAACTGGAGACTAGCATCAACACTAATGTCCCTATGAAAATGTAAGTGTCTAGAAATATTTTTAAAAATATTGAATGTATACAACTAATAGTGAAGGATATACACTTTATTTTGTGTACATATGATATAGGTCATCATAAAGATAGGGTTAGACTATAAGACAAGTAATTAGGAACAATGAGATAGTGAATACAAGCCTTCTGAGAGTTAAAATTTCTAAGACTAAATAGTAAAACCCATATTAGTATTTTTCAAGTATACAAGACTGATATGATATATATATATATATATATATATACATATATAGATATATATACATATATATATATATATATATATATATATATATATATATATATTCAAATTTTAGTATCTACATTCTTTCGCTCCTTTAATCTAGTAATGCATGAGGATGCAATTACTAAGTTAAAGGAAAGAAATGTGTACCTAGGTGTGTAAAAAACACCTTACCTTTGTGTGATCCCTCTTAAAATTTATTATTGGTGTATGACTGTATGCACATGAATAGTACATGCTTAACTATTCACTTGACTCTCTAAATTCTAGTTGAGGTAGCTGTTGTAATGGATGTGCTCGGGGTTTAGTTGGGTATTAGGTGGAATAGGATTTGGGATAGGTGGTATAAATGGGTTCTCATGATGGAAACAAAATAATTAAATAATGTCTCAATTCTTATTGAGAGCATCAAACTATACCAAAATAGAACTCCAAGGTCTTTCAGTCTCTGATATCACAAGAAGGAGAATCACTTGGTTAATACTAGGACTGGGGAAATGAGAAAGATGAGGTTGGCTGACTCATTGAAAGAAGTCTACTCTACCTGCTTAATGCCATCCACTAAGTGTTAATGATAAATGATGAGGTTAGACCCTAAGAGAAAAAGTATACATAGATGATAAGCTAGGCTTGGATGACATGGTACTAACATCCCCTATTTTATGGGAGGAAAATAATAGGTGGATCAGAGATACATTCATGTTCTTCTAAAATAATTAAGGAGTCTATGATGAGATGATGAATGGGAGTGGAGTGGAAAAATTCACATATTAGCTCAATGATAATATTAGATAATGTGACAATAGTGAGACAAGATTATCTAAATCTATGGAATAGATCATGACAGACAAGTCTTGGTGTCTCGAGAATGATCATCTAAAGGAGCCTAGATAGAAGCCAAGGGAAATAAAATAAGCTTGTTCAAATAATTACTTATATTGTGTGGCTATACATATGGACAAGGATTTGTATAGGATTATTTTATAGATTGACAAGGATTGGGTGGAATGTATTTTATTGCACATGTTGTAAAGGCTTTTTAACACCTTTTTTTGTTAAGTTTTTTGTTTTTGGGTTATCTTAGTTCTATATAAATAAATGATTTGTTTGTTGAAAATGAAATGTTGAAAGTAAAGGAAAAGAACATGTAAAAGTAAATGAAATAAAAAATATTTTTTTATAAAAAAATATTTATCTAAGGTTTATAATCCATGCAAATCAAAAGAGAAGGAAACTATGCTCTTTTGCAAGATGCAAAATTTTCCTAGCTTTGTTTGTATTTAAGCTAATGACAATGTTGTTGTTTATTTTTAGTTGTTTTGTATGAGGTGGGGTAGGCATATAAATTGAACCTAGATGTGTAAACAAAGTAACAAAAAATATGATCTATATCAGAAACAACACAACACTTTATTTATATTTTATTTATTCACTATCAAACTAGACCAATTTTTCAACTTCTATAATTTTCTATGAGCAAGTTTTTTGAATCGATTGATAAAATAGAAACAAGAAATACAAGTACTATTTTTTTTTTAAAAAGAAGAGATTACCAATATTTTAAACTCTCTAAAAGCAAATAAAATAAACAATATACTACCCTTGTGCATGCACCTATGATTTTCTGAATGATTATTTGGAATGAAAAAAACTTATTTAAATCTTGGAAAGAAAATTTTGTCTTGGCTAGAAATAACTTGGAGATTTACTAAGATATTTCCCAGAGTAATGGATAAAATGTATTGCTAATTGGAAGAAAATTAATCTACTAGAATGTAAATACAACTCAAAGGTAATTATATTTTTGTAACAAAGACAAATGAAATGAAATAGATCTCTTTTCTTATAAAATTTGCTAGTTTTTTAAATATTGAAACTAATATATCATAAAAACAACTACATTAAATCTAATATAATAAAAAAATTAATGATAAAAATCAAAGATAACTCTACCATGACCAAGGAGTAGATCAATTGAAGTGCATGTGATGTATTTGATAAGAGAATCCTCAGTATGCTAGCTCCCTATGCTCTTGTGTAAAATATAGAAACTCTTAGATGGAGGATGCACAAACTCTAAAACAAAATGGGGAAAAGAGGAAACATAAACACAAATAGAGAGATGATGAATTGAGGCTAGCTAATGTCCTGGCTTGTAAAGTTTGAGTTGCTTATACCAACAATACTTCTACACTTATAGAAATATATTTGACTTGAAAATAATAGAGGATGAATCTTTAGGCAATTGTAGTAGGACTATGGCTATAAAATATTCATAATAAAAAATTATAATAGAAATTTTTTGTGTCTAAAATAAATTTAAAATTGGTATTATTTTAAAAAGAGTTGGGAACTTACATGGGGTATTTAAACTAAGTCCAACAGGGAGTTCAACTTAATAGAAACTGAAGAGGATCAAATAATATAAGAGGGAGTCAGATAGGAATGATCAGAGGAGAACAAAAGGCAATAAAAATAAGAATGTGACACTAGTCAAGAAAAATGCATCAAACTAGAGTCACTGGAGCTAATTTTGGAAGACACTTGAATTGTGATGGAACTGTTGCCTTATACAAGGGGAGGTTATAAAATTGCCACTTATAATGATAGAAACACCACTAAAAAATGAAACCATTACCAATTTAATATGAAACCACTGCTTATGTTTGATACTTTCATTCAATTTACAAACCACCAAGACAAAAGTGAAATAGAAGGGGAAGTTTTATAATAGAGGGGGAAATTTTATCACTTGGAACCACAATTCTATCACACTTGGGAAGTTTTCAAAATAAGATGAAAGAATTTATGAAAGTTAAAACCAAAGGGACTAAAAGGGATCAATGGAGAATTAGGAAGGTATATGGAGGGGAAAGGGGCTAGAGAGTTTCCTACGGAGTATAGAATAAGAGATCATTACATCATCATATTTGTATTGTAAGTGTCACACCATGTAAATTTTAGGTGCATACATATTTGCCCCTTGGGAGAATGCCTTGTCATGAGTTGGAAATGCATAGTCTTGAGTAAGCCATATGCAAGGAATATAAGATGTTAGGAATACTTATCATACATACCCAAATGGTAGAGAAAAACCAAGTAGATACTCCATACAACCTCTAGATAGAAGATGAAATTCAAATGTGATTTTAATAAAAAGTGGAAAATAGACTATGTAACTGAAACATGAAAAGAATATGTATCATACATGTAGGGGAGATTATACTACCTGAACTATCCCACTAGGGTACCAAATCTAGTGCCAAATCATTACAAAACCATACAAACTTACTACAAAGGATAGATATGTTGTTAAAATGTTAGTTTTGAAATGTTAGTCATGAAATAGTGGGACAAATACAACATAAAAATAGGATAATAAGTATATAATATAATATATGCCAAAATTAGAAAGGTTTTGAACTAAAATGACTAGTTTAGATTCTAATATTTTCAAAATCTTGCCAAAATCAATTAATTTATTCCATTTGTCTTGAGATATTTATTAGCTTTGGATTTCCTATGACCATTTCAAGCATAAAAATAGTTAATGAGATGAGGGTGAGGAGAGGATGGTGAAAGTACCAATGGGAGGAGTTTTTGAGAATGATCATATCAATTTTGCAATCTTTTTCATTTTTGTCCCATATTTAGAATTTTGAGCAAAACTTAGTTAAATTCCAATGAATTTAAATTGTGTTCACTTTGTAGTGATTGTTAGGGGTAGATTAGGGATTTGCAAATTTTGTGTGATTTTGGATAATTTTTTGTGGGTTTTAGGAGATTTATGAGGGAAAGTGAGTGACAGATACAACCATCAGTCACCTTATGTAACCACTACCCTTTATAGGGTGACAGTTGCACAATTGTCATGGTAGTATCCTAACCATCAACAAAAAATTATGTTATCACTACCTTAAGACAATTACAAAACTACCTGGGGTGGTTACATCACCAACATAGGATGGTTTCATAAGAGCCTACAAACTAGGGTGGTTCTGTGTGTTAGAAATGTGTGTGAACTTTGACTTGTTTACAAAATAGGATTGGTTATTAGGATGAATTAAGATATATTTTTTTTGTATGGGTCTTACATTCAATGGATCAAAGCATGAGATTAGGAGTGGATCCCTCGAGTTATGGTTCTTCTGATGACTGATGAGTTTGGCCTTGCTTCACCAAGTGGGAATACTTCAAATATCATGGGTTGGGATCACCCTACCTCTAGATGGCTATTGTGTGATATTTCAACTTAATGGGACATAAAACATAGCACTTTCATAGTCCCCCAAGCCCCAAGAGAGTGGATGATCACTCTATTAGATGTGTATCAGATCACTAGTCTTCTCACAACTGGTAGACTAGTATCTATTTAGGACACTAACATCCACTATGAGTCCTATAGTTGGGTATATCACTTAAGAAATTCCAATGCACCCAATGTGGGTATGAAGTGCGGAGTGATACTCTCTCAAGTTCATGGATTAGTGATCCTCAATATGAGGAAGGATATCATTGACATCCTTGCCTCCATGTTATTGGGAGGCAATGATATAGAAATGATTTTGTCTAGTTAGCCATTGATCATGCATATTGAGGAAAGAGGGGCATGTTACACATGGAGTCGAGAGATGCTAGCATAGACTTATAAATATTTGTATAAATTGGTTCACCTAAGAACCCTCTTCATCAACCACCTAACCATTATTATAGGTGGGCTCTAGAAAAGGATGATACCCTATCATAAGGGGTATTAAATGGGGCACCATGGGATATTAGGGATATCAGATAGGCAGACATAGCAACATTTCATGCTTTGCCCCAAGCTATGGGGACTTTGACAATAGTATATTTTATTTCCATACACTACTAATACATGGTTAGGCAATAGGAAAATGAGGGGATTTATCTTACAACAACCACTAGAGCCACTCAAGTTTGAGACAAGTTGCTATAGATTTAGGTACACCCCATTGATCGAGTGCCCCAATAGTTGGCATGTCCTACATGCGTAACCTCCCTATCACTAGAGTCTTGTATAGGGTTATTCATGAGGTGAAAGTCACAAGGTTGGGGTGAATATCATGGTATCTAATCATGAGATGGGTGCCTATTACCTAACCTTATGTACAAAAAATTGGAGTAAGAAGAGGATAGGCCATATCTAGTAAGTAGTAGATAGGCCAACCACTACCAAGATCACCTCCAACACCACCATAGGACCTTACATAGTAGCAACAACTAGGAGATGGAGATGTTAAGGCTCGAGTGTATGTTGAGGTAAAGGAGGCCCTCAACATAAATAAGGAGGAATCTATCGAGGATGATTCTAATATAGAGTGGCATGAGGAAGATCTAGGTAAAATGTTGATTTTGTTCATTTATGATTACAACTCACATTTTAATTATTTCTAGTTACTTAGTTGATTTTACATGCATCATATTTTTATAACTAGATCAAGTATATCTTATATACTTTATGATTAAAATATAGTGGGTGGTTGGAGGGAGATGATCAGGGACACCCTGATCAATATTTTTTAGTTGAGCATTGGTCAAAATCGAGACCAACTACTGGTAGACCTAGGGATCCCCACAGGGATTGGTCACCACACAAATGTCTATTCACCATCATAGAATGCTTAGATGTTGGTAAAAGCATTGAGGATAGATAAAAACAATATATTGGCTATATAGAGAAGGGTAGAGGCCCTAATGGATACCATGGTGGATGGGGGAGATGACAGATCCTCCATCTAAAGGATAGGGGATGAGTTCAAAAGGAGGTACGATAGGAGATGCCACCAGAGCCAGAGCCCTAGGCACTCTTCCACATCAATACCCTCTCAGAGGAGGGAAATTTCCTGAGACTTATTTACAAACATTTTTTTATACCATTTTGTATGTCAATTATTTTTTAGATGCCTTGAGGCATATTGGCCCTTTGTAGAGATGCTTGTATCAAACATTTTTGTTATATAAACTTGATAGTCTACATTATATATATATATATATATATATATATATATATATATATATATATATATATATATATATATATATATATTCAAATTTTAGTATCTACATTCTTTCGCTCCTTTAATCTAGTAATGCATGAGGATGCAATTACTAAGTTAAAGGAAAGAAATGTGTACCTAGGTGTGTAAAAAACACCTTACCTTTGTGTGATCCCTCTTAAAATTTATTATTGGTGTATGACTGTATGCACATGAATAGTACATGCTTAACTATTCACTTGACTCTCTAAATTCTAGTTGAGGTAGCTGTTGTAATGGATGTGCTCGGGGTTTAGTTGGGTATTAGGTGGAATAGGATTTGGGATAGGTGGTATAAATGGGTTCTCATGATGGAAACAAAATAATTAAATAATGTCTCAATTCTTATTGAGAGCATCAAACTATACCAAAATAGAACTCCAAGGTCTTTCAGTCTCTGATATCACAAGAAGGAGAATCACTTGGTTAATACTAGGACTGGGGAAATGAGAAAGATGAGGTTGGCTGACTCATTGAAAGAAGTCTACTCTACCTGCTTAATGCCATCCACTAAGTGTTAATGATAAATGATGAGGTTAGACCCTAAGAGAAAAAGTATACATAGATGATAAGCTAGGCTTGGATGACATGGTACTAACATCCCCTATTTTATGGGAGGAAAATAATAGGTGGATCAGAGATACATTCATGTTCTTCTAAAATAATTAAGGAGTCTATGATGAGATGATGAATGGGAGTGGAGTGGAAAAATTCACATATTAGCTCAATGATAATATTAGATAATGTGACAATAGTGAGACAAGATTATCTAAATCTATGGAATAGATCATGACAGACAAGTCTTGGTGTCTCGAGAATGATCATCTAAAGGAGCCTAGATAGAAGCCAAGGGAAATAAAATAAGCTTGTTCAAATAATTACTTATATTGTGTGGCTATACATATGGACAAGGATTTGTATAGGATTATTTTATAGATTGACAAGGATTGGGTGGAATGTATTTTATTGCACATGTTGTAAAGGCTTTTTAACACCTTTTTTTGTTAAGTTTTTTGTTTTTGGGTTATCTTAGTTCTATATAAATAAATGATTTGTTTGTTGAAAATGAAATGTTGAAAGTAAAGGAAAAGAACATGTAAAAGTAAATGAAATAAAAAATATTTTTTTATAAAAAAATATTTATCTAAGGTTTATAATCCATGCAAATCAAAAGAGAAGGAAACTATGCTCTTTTGCAAGATGCAAAATTTTCCTAGCTTTGTTTGTATTTAAGCTAATGACAATGTTGTTGTTTATTTTTAGTTGTTTTGTATGAGGTGGGGTAGGCATATAAATTGAACCTAGATGTGTAAACAAAGTAACAAAAAATATGATCTATATCAGAAACAACACAACACTTTATTTATATTTTATTTATTCACTATCAAACTAGACCAATTTTTCAACTTCTATAATTTTCTATGAGCAAGTTTTTTGAATCGATTGATAAAATAGAAACAAGAAATACAAGTACTATTTTTTTTTTAAAAAGAAGAGATTACCAATATTTTAAACTCTCTAAAAGCAAATAAAATAAACAATATACTACCCTTGTGCATGCACCTATGATTTTCTGAATGATTATTTGGAATGAAAAAAACTTATTTAAATCTTGGAAAGAAAATTTTGTCTTGGCTAGAAATAACTTGGAGATTTACTAAGATATTTCCCAGAGTAATGGATAAAATGTATTGCTAATTGGAAGAAAATTAATCTACTAGAATGTAAATACAACTCAAAGGTAATTATATTTTTGTAACAAAGACAAATGAAATGAAATAGATCTCTTTTCTTATAAAATTTGCTAGTTTTTTAAATATTGAAACTAATATATCATAAAAACAACTACATTAAATCTAATATAATAAAAAAATTAATGATAAAAATCAAAGATAACTCTACCATGACCAAGGAGTAGATCAATTGAAGTGCATGTGATGTATTTGATAAGAGAATCCTCAGTATGCTAGCTCCCTATGCTCTTGTGTAAAATATAGAAACTCTTAGATGGAGGATGCACAAACTCTAAAACAAAATGGGGAAAAGAGGAAACATAAACACAAATAGAGAGATGATGAATTGAGGCTAGCTAATGTCCTGGCTTGTAAAGTTTGAGTTGCTTATACCAACAATACTTCTACACTTATAGAAATATATTTGACTTGAAAATAATAGAGGATGAATCTTTAGGCAATTGTAGTAGGACTATGGCTATAAAATATTCATAATAAAAAATTATAATAGAAATTTTTTGTGTCTAAAATAAATTTAAAATTGGTATTATTTTAAAAAGAGTTGGGAACTTACATGGGGTATTTAAACTAAGTCCAACAGGGAGTTCAACTTAATAGAAACTGAAGAGGATCAAATAATATAAGAGGGAGTCAGATAGGAATGATCAGAGGAGAACAAAAGGCAATAAAAATAAGAATGTGACACTAGTCAAGAAAAATGCATCAAACTAGAGTCACTGGAGCTAATTTTGGAAGACACTTGAATTGTGATGGAACTGTTGCCTTATACAAGGGGAGGTTATAAAATTGCCACTTATAATGATAGAAACACCACTAAAAAATGAAACCATTACCAATTTAATATGAAACCACTGCTTATGTTTGATACTTTCATTCAATTTACAAACCACCAAGACAAAAGTGAAATAGAAGGGGAAGTTTTATAATAGAGGGGGAAATTTTATCACTTGGAACCACAATTCTATCACACTTGGGAAGTTTTCAAAATAAGATGAAAGAATTTATGAAAGTTAAAACCAAAGGGACTAAAAGGGATCAATGGAGAATTAGGAAGGTATATGGAGGGGAAAGGGGCTAGAGAGTTTCCTACGGAGTATAGAATAAGAGATCATTACATCATCATATTTGTATTGTAAGTGTCACACCATGTAAATTTTAGGTGCATACATATTTGCCCCTTGGGAGAATGCCTTGTCATGAGTTGGAAATGCATAGTCTTGAGTAAGCCATATGCAAGGAATATAAGATGTTAGGAATACTTATCATACATACCCAAATGGTAGAGAAAAACCAAGTAGATACTCCATACAACCTCTAGATAGAAGATGAAATTCAAATGTGATTTTAATAAAAAGTGGAAAATAGACTATGTAACTGAAACATGAAAAGAATATGTATCATACATGTAGGGGAGATTATACTACCTGAACTATCCCACTAGGGTACCAAATCTAGTGCCAAATCATTACAAAACCATACAAACTTACTACAAAGGATAGATATGTTGTTAAAATGTTAGTTTTGAAATGTTAGTCATGAAATAGTGGGACAAATACAACATAAAAATAGGATAATAAGTATATAATATAATATATGCCAAAATTAGAAAGGTTTTGAACTAAAATGACTAGTTTAGATTCTAATATTTTCAAAATCTTGCCAAAATCAATTAATTTATTCCATTTGTCTTGAGATATTTATTAGCTTTGGATTTCCTATGACCATTTCAAGCATAAAAATAGTTAATGAGATGAGGGTGAGGAGAGGATGGTGAAAGTACCAATGGGAGGAGTTTTTGAGAATGATCATATCAATTTTGCAATCTTTTTCATTTTTGTCCCATATTTAGAATTTTGAGCAAAACTTAGTTAAATTCCAATGAATTTAAATTGTGTTCACTTTGTAGTGATTGTTAGGGGTAGATTAGGGATTTGCAAATTTTGTGTGATTTTGGATAATTTTTTGTGGGTTTTAGGAGATTTATGAGGGAAAGTGAGTGACAGATACAACCATCAGTCACCTTATGTAACCACTACCCTTTATAGGGTGACAGTTGCACAATTGTCATGGTAGTATCCTAACCATCAACAAAAAATTATGTTATCACTACCTTAAGACAATTACAAAACTACCTGGGGTGGTTACATCACCAACATAGGATGGTTTCATAAGAGCCTACAAACTAGGGTGGTTCTGTGTGTTAGAAATGTGTGTGAACTTTGACTTGTTTACAAAATAGGATTGGTTATTAGGATGAATTAAGATATATTTTTTTTGTATGGGTCTTACATTCAATGGATCAAAGCATGAGATTAGGAGTGGATCCCTCGAGTTATGGTTCTTCTGATGACTGATGAGTTTGGCCTTGCTTCACCAAGTGGGAATACTTCAAATATCATGGGTTGGGATCACCCTACCTCTAGATGGCTATTGTGTGATATTTCAACTTAATGGGACATAAAACATAGCACTTTCATAGTCCCCCAAGCCCCAAGAGAGTGGATGATCACTCTATTAGATGTGTATCAGATCACTAGTCTTCTCACAACTGGTAGACTAGTATCTATTTAGGACACTAACATCCACTATGAGTCCTATAGTTGGGTATATCACTTAAGAAATTCCAATGCACCCAATGTGGGTATGAAGTGCGGAGTGATACTCTCTCAAGTTCATGGATTAGTGATCCTCAATATGAGGAAGGATATCATTGACATCCTTGCCTCCATGTTATTGGGAGGCAATGATATAGAAATGATTTTGTCTAGTTAGCCATTGATCATGCATATTGAGGAAAGAGGGGCATGTTACACATGGAGTCGAGAGATGCTAGCATAGACTTATAAATATTTGTATAAATTGGTTCACCTAAGAACCCTCTTCATCAACCACCTAACCATTATTATAGGTGGGCTCTAGAAAAGGATGATACCCTATCATAAGGGGTATTAAATGGGGCACCATGGGATATTAGGGATATCAGATAGGCAGACATAGCAACATTTCATGCTTTGCCCCAAGCTATGGGGACTTTGACAATAGTATATTTTATTTCCATACACTACTAATACATGGTTAGGCAATAGGAAAATGAGGGGATTTATCTTACAACAACCACTAGAGCCACTCAAGTTTGAGACAAGTTGCTATAGATTTAGGTACACCCCATTGATCGAGTGCCCCAATAGTTGGCATGTCCTACATGCGTAACCTCCCTATCACTAGAGTCTTGTATAGGGTTATTCATGAGGTGAAAGTCACAAGGTTGGGGTGAATATCATGGTATCTAATCATGAGATGGGTGCCTATTACCTAACCTTATGTACAAAAAATTGGAGTAAGAAGAGGATAGGCCATATCTAGTAAGTAGTAGATAGGCCAACCACTACCAAGATCACCTCCAACACCACCATAGGACCTTACATAGTAGCAACAACTAGGAGATGGAGATGTTAAGGCTCGAGTGTATGTTGAGGTAAAGGAGGCCCTCAACATAAATAAGGAGGAATCTATCGAGGATGATTCTAATATAGAGTGGCATGAGGAAGATCTAGGTAAAATGTTGATTTTGTTCATTTATGATTACAACTCACATTTTAATTATTTCTAGTTACTTAGTTGATTTTACATGCATCATATTTTTATAACTAGATCAAGTATATCTTATATACTTTATGATTAAAATATAGTGGGTGGTTGGAGGGAGATGATCAGGGACACCCTGATCAATATTTTTTAGTTGAGCATTGGTCAAAATCGAGACCAACTACTGGTAGACCTAGGGATCCCCACAGGGATTGGTCACCACACAAATGTCTATTCACCATCATAGAATGCTTAGATGTTGGTAAAAGCATTGAGGATAGATAAAAACAATATATTGGCTATATAGAGAAGGGTAGAGGCCCTAATGGATACCATGGTGGATGGGGGAGATGACAGATCCTCCATCTAAAGGATAGGGGATGAGTTCAAAAGGAGGTACGATAGGAGATGCCACCAGAGCCAGAGCCCTAGGCACTCTTCCACATCAATACCCTCTCAGAGGAGGGAAATTTCCTGAGACTTATTTACAAACATTTTTTTATACCATTTTGTATGTCAATTATTTTTTAGATGCCTTGAGGCATATTGGCCCTTTGTAGAGATGCTTGTATCAAACATTTTTGTTATATAAACTTGATAGTCTACATTATATATATATATATATATATATATATATATTCAAATTTTAGTATCTACATTCTTTCGCTCCTTTAATCTAGTAATGCATGAGGATGCAATTACTAAGTTAAAGGAAAGAAATGTGTACCTAGGTGTGTAAAAAACACCTTACCTTTGTGTGATCCCTCTTAAAATTTATTATTGGTGTATGACTGTATGCACATGAATAGTACATGCTTAACTATTCACTTGACTCTCTAAATTCTAGTTGAGGTAGCTGTTGTAATGGATGTGCTCGGGGTTTAGTTGGGTATTAGGTGGAATAGGATTTGGGATAGGTGGTATAAATGGGTTCTCATGATGGAAACAAAATAATTAAATAATGTCTCAATTCTTATTGAGAGCATCAAACTATACCAAAATAGAACTCCAAGGTCTTTCAGTCTCTGATATCACAAGAAGGAGAATCACTTGGTTAATACTAGGACTGGGGAAATGAGAAAGATGAGGTTGGCTGACTCATTGAAAGAAGTCTACTCTACCTGCTTAATGCCATCCACTAAGTGTTAATGATAAATGATGAGGTTAGACCCTAAGAGAAAAAGTATACATAGATGATAAGCTAGGCTTGGATGACATGGTACTAACATCCCCTATTTTATGGGAGGAAAATAATAGGTGGATCAGAGATACATTCATGTTCTTCTAAAATAATTAAGGAGTCTATGATGAGATGATGAATGGGAGTGGAGTGGAAAAATTCACATATTAGCTCAATGATAATATTAGATAATGTGACAATAGTGAGACAAGATTATCTAAATCTATGGAATAGATCATGACAGACAAGTCTTGGTGTCTCGAGAATGATCATCTAAAGGAGCCTAGATAGAAGCCAAGGGAAATAAAATAAGCTTGTTCAAATAATTACTTATATTGTGTGGCTATACATATGGACAAGGATTTGTATAGGATTATTTTATAGATTGACAAGGATTGGGTGGAATGTATTTTATTGCACATGTTGTAAAGGCTTTTTAACACCTTTTTTTGTTAAGTTTTTTGTTTTTGGGTTATCTTAGTTCTATATAAATAAATGATTTGTTTGTTGAAAATGAAATGTTGAAAGTAAAGGAAAAGAACATGTAAAAGTAAATGAAATAAAAAATATTTTTTTATAAAAAAATATTTATCTAAGGTTTATAATCCATGCAAATCAAAAGAGAAGGAAACTATGCTCTTTTGCAAGATGCAAAATTTTCCTAGCTTTGTTTGTATTTAAGCTAATGACAATGTTGTTGTTTATTTTTAGTTGTTTTGTATGAGGTGGGGTAGGCATATAAATTGAACCTAGATGTGTAAACAAAGTAACAAAAAATATGATCTATATCAGAAACAACACAACACTTTATTTATATTTTATTTATTCACTATCAAACTAGACCAATTTTTCAACTTCTATAATTTTCTATGAGCAAGTTTTTTGAATCGATTGATAAAATAGAAACAAGAAATACAAGTACTATTTTTTTTTTAAAAAGAAGAGATTACCAATATTTTAAACTCTCTAAAAGCAAATAAAATAAACAATATACTACCCTTGTGCATGCACCTATGATTTTCTGAATGATTATTTGGAATGAAAAAAACTTATTTAAATCTTGGAAAGAAAATTTTGTCTTGGCTAGAAATAACTTGGAGATTTACTAAGATATTTCCCAGAGTAATGGATAAAATGTATTGCTAATTGGAAGAAAATTAATCTACTAGAATGTAAATACAACTCAAAGGTAATTATATTTTTGTAACAAAGACAAATGAAATGAAATAGATCTCTTTTCTTATAAAATTTGCTAGTTTTTTAAATATTGAAACTAATATATCATAAAAACAACTACATTAAATCTAATATAATAAAAAAATTAATGATAAAAATCAAAGATAACTCTACCATGACCAAGGAGTAGATCAATTGAAGTGCATGTGATGTATTTGATAAGAGAATCCTCAGTATGCTAGCTCCCTATGCTCTTGTGTAAAATATAGAAACTCTTAGATGGAGGATGCACAAACTCTAAAACAAAATGGGGAAAAGAGGAAACATAAACACAAATAGAGAGATGATGAATTGAGGCTAGCTAATGTCCTGGCTTGTAAAGTTTGAGTTGCTTATACCAACAATACTTCTACACTTATAGAAATATATTTGACTTGAAAATAATAGAGGATGAATCTTTAGGCAATTGTAGTAGGACTATGGCTATAAAATATTCATAATAAAAAATTATAATAGAAATTTTTTGTGTCTAAAATAAATTTAAAATTGGTATTATTTTAAAAAGAGTTGGGAACTTACATGGGGTATTTAAACTAAGTCCAACAGGGAGTTCAACTTAATAGAAACTGAAGAGGATCAAATAATATAAGAGGGAGTCAGATAGGAATGATCAGAGGAGAACAAAAGGCAATAAAAATAAGAATGTGACACTAGTCAAGAAAAATGCATCAAACTAGAGTCACTGGAGCTAATTTTGGAAGACACTTGAATTGTGATGGAACTGTTGCCTTATACAAGGGGAGGTTATAAAATTGCCACTTATAATGATAGAAACACCACTAAAAAATGAAACCATTACCAATTTAATATGAAACCACTGCTTATGTTTGATACTTTCATTCAATTTACAAACCACCAAGACAAAAGTGAAATAGAAGGGGAAGTTTTATAATAGAGGGGGAAATTTTATCACTTGGAACCACAATTCTATCACACTTGGGAAGTTTTCAAAATAAGATGAAAGAATTTATGAAAGTTAAAACCAAAGGGACTAAAAGGGATCAATGGAGAATTAGGAAGGTATATGGAGGGGAAAGGGGCTAGAGAGTTTCCTACGGAGTATAGAATAAGAGATCATTACATCATCATATTTGTATTGTAAGTGTCACACCATGTAAATTTTAGGTGCATACATATTTGCCCCTTGGGAGAATGCCTTGTCATGAGTTGGAAATGCATAGTCTTGAGTAAGCCATATGCAAGGAATATAAGATGTTAGGAATACTTATCATACATACCCAAATGGTAGAGAAAAACCAAGTAGATACTCCATACAACCTCTAGATAGAAGATGAAATTCAAATGTGATTTTAATAAAAAGTGGAAAATAGACTATGTAACTGAAACATGAAAAGAATATGTATCATACATGTAGGGGAGATTATACTACCTGAACTATCCCACTAGGGTACCAAATCTAGTGCCAAATCATTACAAAACCATACAAACTTACTACAAAGGATAGATATGTTGTTAAAATGTTAGTTTTGAAATGTTAGTCATGAAATAGTGGGACAAATACAACATAAAAATAGGATAATAAGTATATAATATAATATATGCCAAAATTAGAAAGGTTTTGAACTAAAATGACTAGTTTAGATTCTAATATTTTCAAAATCTTGCCAAAATCAATTAATTTATTCCATTTGTCTTGAGATATTTATTAGCTTTGGATTTCCTATGACCATTTCAAGCATAAAAATAGTTAATGAGATGAGGGTGAGGAGAGGATGGTGAAAGTACCAATGGGAGGAGTTTTTGAGAATGATCATATCAATTTTGCAATCTTTTTCATTTTTGTCCCATATTTAGAATTTTGAGCAAAACTTAGTTAAATTCCAATGAATTTAAATTGTGTTCACTTTGTAGTGATTGTTAGGGGTAGATTAGGGATTTGCAAATTTTGTGTGATTTTGGATAATTTTTTGTGGGTTTTAGGAGATTTATGAGGGAAAGTGAGTGACAGATACAACCATCAGTCACCTTATGTAACCACTACCCTTTATAGGGTGACAGTTGCACAATTGTCATGGTAGTATCCTAACCATCAACAAAAAATTATGTTATCACTACCTTAAGACAATTACAAAACTACCTGGGGTGGTTACATCACCAACATAGGATGGTTTCATAAGAGCCTACAAACTAGGGTGGTTCTGTGTGTTAGAAATGTGTGTGAACTTTGACTTGTTTACAAAATAGGATTGGTTATTAGGATGAATTAAGATATATTTTTTTTGTATGGGTCTTACATTCAATGGATCAAAGCATGAGATTAGGAGTGGATCCCTCGAGTTATGGTTCTTCTGATGACTGATGAGTTTGGCCTTGCTTCACCAAGTGGGAATACTTCAAATATCATGGGTTGGGATCATCCTACCTCTAGATGGCTATTGTGTGATATTTCAACTTAATGGGACATAAAACATAGCACTTTCATAGTCCCCCAAGCCCCAAGAGAGTGGATGATCACTCTATTAGATGTGTATCAGATCACTAGTCTTCTCACAACTGGTAGACTAGTATCTATTTAGGACACTAACATCCACTATGAGTCCTATAGTTGGGTATATCACTTAAGAAATTCCAATGCACCCAATGTGGGTATGAAGTGCGGAGTGATACTCTCTCAAGTTCATGGATTAGTGATCCTCAATATGAGGAAGGATATCATTGACATCCTTGCCTCCATGTTATTGGGAGGCAATGATATAGAAATGATTTTGTCTAGTTAGCCATTGATCATGCATATTGAGGAAAGAGGGGCATGTTACACATGGAGTCGAGAGATGCTAGCATAGACTTATAAATATTTGTATAAATTGGTTCACCTAAGAACCCTCTTCATCAACCACCTAACCATTATTATAGGTGGGCTCTAGAAAAGGATGATACCCTATCATAAGGGGTATTAAATGGGGCACCATGGGATATTAGGGATATCAGATAGGCAGACATAGCAACATTTCATGCTTTGCCCCAAGCTATGGGGACTTTGACAATAGTATATTTTATTTCCATACACTACTAATACATGGTTAGGCAATAGGAAAATGAGGGGATTTATCTTACAACAACCACTAGAGCCACTCAAGTTTGAGACAAGTTGCTATAGATTTAGGTACACCCCATTGATCGAGTGCCCCAATAGTTGGCATGTCCTACATGCGTAACCTCCCTATCACTAGAGTCTTGTATAGGGTTATTCATGAGGTGAAAGTCACAAGGTTGGGGTGAATATCATGGTATCTAATCATGAGATGGGTGCCTATTACCTAACCTTATGTACAAAAAATTGGAGTAAGAAGAGGATAGGCCATATCCAGTAAGTAGTAGATAGGCCAACCACTACCAAGATCACCTCCAACACCACCATAGGACCTTACATAGTAGCAACAACTAGGAGATGGAGATGTTAAGGCTCGAGTGTATGTTGAGGTAAAGGAGGCCCTCAACATAAATAAGGAGGAATCTATCGAGGATGATTCTAATATAGAGTGGCATGAGGAAGATCTAGGTAAAATGTTGATTTTGTTCATTTATGATTACAACTCACATTTTAATTATTTCTAGTTACTTAGTTGATTTTACATGCATCATATTTTTATAACTAGATCAAGTATATCTTATATACTTTATGATTAAAATATAGTGGGTGGTTGGAGGGAGATGATCAGGGACACCCTGATCAATATTTTTTAGTTGAGCATTGGTCAAAATCGAGACCAACTACTGGTAGACCTAGGGATCCCCACAGGGATTGGTCACCACACAAATGTCTATTCACCATCATAGAATGCTTAGATGTTGGTAAAAGCATTGAGGATAGATAAAAACAATATATTGGCTATATAGAGAAGGGTAGAGGCCCTAATGGATACCATGGTGGATGGGGGAGATGACAGATCCTCCATCTAAAGGATAGGGGATGAGTTCAAAAGGAGGTACGATAGGAGATGCCACCAGAGCCAGAGCCCTAGGCACTCTTCCACATCAATACCCTCTCAGAGGAGGGAAATTTCCTGAGACTTATTTACAAACATTTTTTTATACCATTTTGTATGTCAATTATTTTTTAGATGCCTTGAGGCATATTGGCCCTTTGTAGAGATGCTTGTATCAAACATTTTTGTTATATAAACTTGATAGTCTACATTATATATATATATATATATATATATATATATATATATATATATATATATATATATAAAGTTTTTGGCATAGCTCTCAGTGACTTTTTTATTACATGTTATGTGATGTAACTTTAATTTTCATCTCAGTTTTTCAATCTATCCACTCTACACAACTAGAGATGTGATGGTGTATATTATGTGATGTAACTTTAATGTAACTTATTAGGGACTAGGTTGGCCCCTATCTAACTTAGTTTTTGTCAATTATAATACTTGGTCAATCGGGTCAAACCTATTGGCCAAAATTTTTAGAAGGGTTTAGGGTTAGATCTGCTTATATAAACACAATCATTTCTCTATTTCTAGAAGAATAAGTAATATATAGTGTGCATATGCTTATCAACCATTCTACTTGAGGAGAAAGCTTAGGGTTTCATCCTTTATTTGGAGATATGGATCTTGTCTTGTGGAGAAGTCTTTTAAATACATTGATAGGTTGTGTATCCTAGAGCTAATTTATCTTTGTCATCCTTACATACCACAAAAACCTCTTGCAAAACACTTTATCCAAGGGAGAGATTGAGGCTTAGTGGGTTCATCTTCAAAGGCAAGTATTCATAACTTTGTTCCTCCTTAGGATTACTTATCTTCCATGCATTAGGATTACATATACATTGATGTGGGTATATGTCGTATATGCATGTTTAATTTTAGTGTTTTTTACCTCCATTTTGTGCCACAATATTTGGGAAACACTAGATTAAATTTTTACTTTAATTATTATTATCTTAGTGAATATGAAAACATAGGACCTAGCTAGGGTTATTGCATAGTTTTACTTGATTGGAGGCTTTAGAACCCTCCCTATTAATATTATTATGGTAAGATATACCTTGATTATGTCTAATAGATCCATATTGGTCATGACCCCAATTACTAATATATCCCCAATCGAAAGTGTAAGTAGGATCTATCTTCTCCAAACTAGGATTGATTTGTAGATATGTTGCATTTCATATTACATACATTCTGGTGTACCCAATGTTAATCTAACCATTGCAGGTTTTATTTTATGCTTTTCATTTCTATCATTTTATTATTTTTTTATATTTATGATACTAGGTCGACCAAGCTGATATAGTTCTAATTTTTGTGTAGAGGTTTAACACATAGTCACATCAAAATGACTCTATTCTTTCTATGTAGGTCTTCATCAAATATAAGTTATTGAATCGAATAGGTCGACATAGTTTTCTTATATAGTTTTAGATAATAAATTAGGTCGAATAGGTCAACTTAGTTTTATAGTTAGCATCCAGATAATAAACTAAGTTAACCAGGTTGACTTAGTCATCTTAATAGCCTTTAACAAATAGGGTTTCACAGAAATAGGTTGACCTAGTCGACATAGTTGGTAGAATTTACAAGCAACATTCAAGGCACTTCAATTGAAAATTTACAATCCTCAACATCTTCTAACCCACCAAGGTTCCTCTCTCTCTCTCTCTCTCTCTCTCTCTCTCTCTCTCTCTCTCTCTCTCTCTCTCTCTCTCTCTCTCTCTCTCTCTCTCTCTCTCTCTCTCTCTCTCTCTCTTCTAATTAATTACTTCATTGTAGTTATATTTTATACAAGTTTACAGTATTTAAAGTTGAAATCCTAAAATAAAATAAGTTGACATGGTTGACTTAGTTATGTATCCTATCTTTTACATAAAATACTAAGTCAACTTGGTTGACTTAGTTATTAAGAAATCTTGATTATATAGAATAATAGTGACCTAGTCAACTCTGATCTATAATGTTTACATATAGTGTCATATGAACCAACTCTAAACCATTCTTAATTTAGGAACTAACAAAAATATGCTAGTAATCAATTCACACTTTCATTTTCATATATTTGCATGATTAGAGTAGCTCACATAGTCTAATTAGGTGGTTTTTCAAAAAAAATCCATTTAGTTTCACTATTTTCTCTTTTCAACATATTACCAAATAACAAAATATTCAAAATACATTTAACTTTTTAGTTGACTACTTGCTCTCTGATCATTGTAAGTTGTATTGCAAAACTTACATTACCCAGTGTTGGCGCAAGGTTTTGTGATGTGTGCCAATTGGATCATTCTCAGTGATCTAATTTTTTATGTGGTTGCTTCCATTTCTTGATTCAAATTACATTTTCAAAATTGTTTCCTATTTTTAGCACACTATCATTCTCTTCAACATCATCTCTTACAAATTGTCTTTTTCCCAAACTATAGTATTAAGTCAACCTGGCTGACCCAGTACTCCTTTTTTCCAATCAGGTTATTGTCATAAGTCAACCTAGTCAACTATGTACTCTTATACCTTATATCTATAAATAATAAGTTGACTTGGTTGACTCTATATCTTTCTTGGCTTTGTCTCATACCTTGTTTACTGTACTCAGTTGACCTAGTCAACTCTATACTCTTATCTATCTTTTTGTATCTCCTTACTTTTACATCAACTTTACCTTCAATAATATCTCTCCTTCATCATCAAATACCTATTTGAATACAAAATTGAGTTTAATTAAATAGATATGATGAGTTTTAATAACCCAAATTGATTCTCCCATAAGCATTTTTTGGATCCTACCCTAAATAAAAGTAATGTGCATATAGCCACTCATACTACAAACTATAGTACCCCTCATCATTCCTCTTCACTTCATAATCCTCTCTTCTCATTTGAATATTAATTTGAATTAGAGTATACCCCATAAATTCTCTTCTTCATCAATGAGTTTTCTCAACATCAAGTAAAATATAATTCTACTATTTATCATCTCATGATAAGTGGTCAAGTCGAGGAGACCCATTCACCTTCTCCCACATTATCATATGGATTTGGAGATACTAGATTATTTGCTTCTCAAAGTCTTCCCTCTATTTTGACCCCTTATCATTCCATCAAATCTTCCTCTTTGATTTCCTCCACCTCCATGCCTAGTATTTCTACTAACATGGTAGGTTCTACATTTAGTGGGCTTCTTCCAATACCCACTCTTCTTAACTCTTCCACTAGTGCATCATTTTATACCCATGGTAACCATGCCTCTAGTTCAACTTCCTCTCATCCCTCTACTAGTACATTTTTTGACACACAAGCAAATTATGCCACTAGTGACTCACAAGAAATTTCTCTCAAGCTACCACTAACACCCATAGTGGTACTGAAGCCATGACTACCAATTACAATGCTTCACACAATACCAGTAATATAACTCAAAAACATCAACTTCTATTAAAAAATCTTAATCAAAAGAATTATTTCCAAGATAATAATGTAAATCAAATGATGTAAATATAAAATCATCTTCTCCATCTTTAAACCCACCCTTAATAGGTTCCATGGGGCACACATAACCAAAATACTCCCCCACCTCTACTTTGATATTCTCATGGTAATCTTATCCCTTAACCTTCTCCTATTACAAAAATAATCAAGTATCTTCAAAATAAGCCTCTTACATCTCAAATTACTAATATTGATATAGGAGGTATCACCTGTACTATTACTTACAATAGATCTATTGATCCTGATCTCCACTTAAAAACATTTGGAAATCTATATAAAGACTGGGTCAAGTTAAATACTTTTTCTAATACCAAGTTATTTCAAAGACTCTCACAGGTGATGCTTTATATTGGTACAACCAACTCAAATCTCATTTCATTACTAGTTTGGAAGACTTGAGAAATGCTCTGGTTCAAGACTTCCAAACTAGTGATCAACTTGAGCATACCTTGGCCCATTTGATCAATTATAATCACTTGAGACTGAAACCACATAATCTTTCATCAAATGATGGAATACCTTGTCTAAAAAATGTGAAAATAATATGTAAGATTACTACCTATTTCATTAGTTTACCAATGTTCTTTTTCCCAAGTTGTAATATTGGGTCCAGACTCTCTCTTCACATACTTTGGAAGAGGCCATTGACCAAGCCAAGCATCAATATTTCCTCATGCATCAATTTGAGCCATCCCAATGTTCTATGGGTACTTTCATGTTAATCAAGAATAATAATCATCATGCTCAAAATTATGGTGTCACTAATTTTTATGATACCATTCATATTATTCAAGCTATTTTTCCTAACCAAACTCTAGAACAAGCTTCCCCTCTCAACTGCATCACCAACCCTCATTTATCTTCAACCAATAACATCAATTTTCATAAACCTTTAATCTTAGAAAAATTACAAAAACATCTACCAAGGCCTCTTTTGTGAGAATTTGATCCCACTTGACCCATGAAATATTGGTATGATCCCAATAAATTTTGTTAGTTTCATGCTAGTTGGGGTCATTCTCATGAGACTTGTAGGTAATTTTATAATTTGTATATGGATTTATTTATTGGTCCCAATTTTTACCATGATTATATAATTCATAAATGTTAACAAACATATGACATTGCCTTCAAATCCCATGAAACACAAAATAAACATCAAGATTTAAACTAGGCTAATGCTCATTTGGCCATCTATAAAGACCCTCTTCCAAATCACCAAGATAACCGAGACAAGCCTACCCATTATACTAATAATGTTGACAGTCTTCTTAACCCAAATCCTAAAGAGAATATGGTCAATATGACTAATATGTGAAGTGTGGTTACCTTCATTGATCCTCATCCCATCCACACTCCTTAATTACCTGACACATTTTGTGTTATTGAAGACTCCTCTCCAACTCACTTAACAAAGTTGGGGAAAGAATACCTTATATATTTTTATGAACCAATTCCCACACCTCCATTAAATAACACTTCTCATACCATTTCAACCATTCTGCCAACATCTTTACCTATCATTAATGATACTCAAACTTTTATCAACACTTATTTTAATCTCATTCAAACCAAACATGAGTCAACCACCCCATCTTCTAAAGACAATCAACAAACTTGTCCTCCACTTAAACATTCCACCTCTTATCAATGTAAATTCACATGCACTTCAGCTCCTCCTTCTGAGGACCTCCTTAAACAATATGCACCTCTTTCCAATATACTTCATATGGGTTATAATGAATGATATCCTATCATGAAACTCACTAATCTCCCATCTCAAATCCCATTTATAAAACTTATGTAGACCCTTCCACATCATTATAATCATCTTATGCAGCTTTTATTTGAAATGAACATCCCTCATCCTCCCATAGTAGGATGCAAAGACACTTTATCTATATCAAAAGATAGAATTTTATAATAGTGCAAAGAGATTTCCATATATGTTTATAAAAAATGGACACTTCTCTTTCCCTCAAATAACCCATAACTTCTATGATCCCCAATGAGATTCTACTTCATGTAGATAATCCTCTTCTTTTTATTAGTATCTAAATCAATGATATCTAAGTCAATCATGACTTGATTGATGAGGTTTTGGGAACTTATGTTGCCTCTCTTGATTTTATCAAAACCCTTGGATATTCTAAATCTAATATTAACTCCACATGCAACACATGTCAAGGTTATGACCAAAGCTAAATGCCTCCTTTAGGTTGTGTGTGTCTCCCCATTATCATCCCACCTATCCCCATTCACGTGAAGGTGATGGTATTCAAATTTCCTCTATATAATATATTTTTGCTTGGTAGGCTATAGACTCATTGTATAAGAGCAATTGCCTCTTCCACTTGCTTTTGTGTCAAATTTACTCATAATGTATCCATCTATAGGATTCAAGGTAACACTAATCCTTAGAATTTTAAAAAATTCCAAGACCATGGTGTATTCAAGATTCCTACCCTTGAACCCTTTCTAAACGTTCTATTTTATGAATCTCAATGGTTTAACCTTCTTATCAATTCCACTTAAGGTTATAATGGTCACCCTAAACTCATTAGGAATATACCCCCTAACCTCCTAGATTCATATGACCATGAGTCTGATGAGATCAATCTCAAGATTAAAACCTTAGATCTCTCACCTCATCTAATTTATCAGCTTCCCCTTCTTTACAAAGTCATTCCCGTCAACCACCTTGTGATGATATACCTATGGTCTTAACTAAGACTTGGCATTCCATTCATCACACCACATCAAATGACCAGGTCATCCCTACCTATGCCATTGATATTCATACAATTGATTATGATGATGGTTATACCTTAGATGATCCATTTTTTATAGGTCTTGTTTATGCTTGAGATGTTGAAATTATTCATTGTCATTACTCTTTGCTTCATTCTTTAGTATATCTTCTAGTATTCCTTCCTATACCATTCCTAGTTTTATCATTTTTCATCTTGATCATAGGGTAGAGATGGTGTGTACATCTCCAATTTATGAATAACCTCATAAGAGTATGATAATGGATCATGTTATGACTAGTCCCTATCTCTTTGATAGATACCAAGACCCCTCTAACTAACTTACCCTTGAGATGCTTGTGATTTTCCTTTATCCTTCTATGCATCCCTACCCTCTCTTAGTTGATCCTGGTTTGGATCATATTCCCACTCCCTCTATATCTAAGTCTCTTCCTATTTTTGATCCTCTTGCTCCTTTAATCAATACTTGTTGAGTCTCTCCACTATCCCCACCTTCTCTTGGTGGTGGTTTTCTCCTGTTACCATAGTTTTCTTTATTTCCCACCAAATGGGATGATCATCCATATTTTAAAATTCATAAAGTTATTGGTCACTAGACTAGAAACTCTTCAAAAGTCAAATCACATTAAAAGATGTGATTCTAAGCACATCTCCTTATAATTAAATATCAAAATCCACAATTGGCTTCATGATAGAGCCTAGGTCCATTGGGGTGTGGTGGACCAGATTAGAAAAGGAGAATAAAAAAATCTTTTAGTGCTACCTACTTTCTCATGCAAGTACCCAATCTTTGCAGTAAACCAACAGCTCTGTAAGGTGTCCTAAGAAATGGGGAACATGTTATGGTAAGGTAGGTCCGTTTTAATTTTCTTATTAAAAACCTCCAATATAATTTGATTTTAGTACCACACTTCTATGTCTACATAACTTTGTGTCTATAGTGAATAAGGATCCTTTGTATATTAATGGTCACTAGTCACTTAGTGTCTTCTCATGTCCTTAGTGTGCCTCATGTCTCCTAAGGTCTTTTTATAAGATTACTATGTTATGCTTCTTAAATTCCCTCTTTAACTCCCTAAAAACCTACTATTTTTCCCTTGAGAAATATTATTTTGCTCACTGATCACTCCCCTTAGGGATTCCATTTATGAGTTACACTATAAGACCATGGATAGGACCTATACATACTAAAAAATTACAAAAATTTACACATTATCATTCCAAACATCCCCTTTTACCATATTTGCACATTGTTTCAACCTCATTGGTGTTCCCTTTGTGAGTTGCATTGGAAGACCATGGATAGGACCTAGCTTTCCTCATAAAATTTTCTAATATCCAAGTCACAATGAAATTCCATGTGTCAAATATGAGATAAGATGTGATTGATTATGAGGTACAAATTATTGGCATGATTTCCATCTTGATTTAGTATGTTTTATGCTTACTTAATTAATCTTTCACTTTTATCTTCTTATTTTCTAATTGCATGTAAGAATCCAACCATTTTTACTAAGTTTTTCATACTTTACAACTTGAATTAGTAGGATTAATTTAAGATAATTTTGCCAATTTATTTTATATTTTATACTTCCCAACATTAATTAGTATGATTGATTGACTTGATCTATTTTTATACCATTAATCTTTCACATGTTTTCCATTTTATTACATTACTTTAATTATTCCCAACGTGGTTTACTATGATTTTACTTGTTTTAACTAGGTGTCTATTTTTTTCATGGTTTAAAAACATTTTCCCTCTTGTTTACCACATTTTTGGTTTATTATACTTAGTCATCTTTTTTTATTACACATTTCCCATCATGATATAGTGTGTAGTGCATTTGCTTTTGATTAATTATACTTTTCCAAGTCTTTTTGCCTATTTATTTTTAACCATGCATGTGTACCACATTATGCTATAAAAGAAAACACCACACATATATTTCCTTTAACATATACAATAAAATAAAAATGCATGTGCTAGAAAGAAATATATCCATGCATCCATAAACACAACCATAATATAAACCCATGGTATCAACATCCAACTATCAAAATAGAATATCTCTATATATATCATGTGTTTTAAATACAAATAGTACAAAAATACATCACTCCAGCTCTATGGTTAGGCCCCATCATGTCTATCTCATGGCCTAGACATGCTACCCATAGATGTATTGAATTATCCCCTCTAAATAGTGTGTTTTAATGAGGTTGTTCAAGATCTCAAACCTGCTACTTGTCCTTATAGGTTGGCCACCTGGGCTTATATCTATCCCAACTAGATAGTGGTAGCCATATGTGTAGCTCTATCCTGAGCTAAGACCTACCATGTCTATGCCTCTTCTTATCCCACCCCTTATAATGGTTTTAACCCATATCCACATTCATGTAGCTACCTCACAACCTCCCCCACTAGTCTAAACCAACCCACCTAAGATGGGGTAGATGGTACCACAGGATCATCTAGTGTGGAAGGGTCATATAGTGTCAACACTCTATCTATAATATCATAGTGTGCTACCACAACTAGGGATCCCCATATGATCTCCTCACCCACATTATCTATAAAATTCAAACTAGATAGATATCAAATCACATATATATATCTCAAATTATATCTATATACAATCATATAAAACTACTATTCGATCACAAAATTAAAAAATTAAAACATTTATCACTTGTCCTAGTGTTACCAACCACTATCTCCCCATATACTCATCTATTCATCATGGTTTCTCCATAAACTTATCCCCCAAGCACCTCATCTATGTTATGCCTCCAAATCAAAGCAAAACCTAGAGTCACCAAAATTTAGGCACCACTATAGGATCCACTAGGTGTGGGAGTCTAAATTATCTTGGTAAGCATGCCACTAATTACAGATATACCCAATAGGTATAATGTCCCATGATCTACACTCATGCCAAAACTGGCATCATAGTCACCCAAATTGGCCAAATATTCATAATGTGTACATAAGGCTACACATAATCTCTCCTCATGTGACTGTCTACAATGTTGGCATGTGAGGCACAACTCACACCACCTAATCTTATCTCCATCACACAACCCAAGGTAATTAATAATCAACCACATGGGGCAACCCAAATGGACAATACATTGAGAACCTCTCATTTATACAGGTGCTTAGTAATACCACTAGTCCCATGATTTTATACCCTTTAGATAATATCCCATACATATCATGCATGAGTTGAACCCAAATGACACACCCCAAGTCATAGAGTTCCCCCTGATCCAATATGGGTTGACATAAGGATTTTGCATATAGTGGTACCTTGCCATCCAACTTGTGACATAACACTCATGTTGTCACAAGTCCTATCATAACCTTCTAAATATCTATAATATATTCAATATACACATCAAATAAGCTCACCCTTAGTCTTGGGTAAATCCTCTTTGAGCACGTCACCCACTAGGATAGTGATTGTCTCTCCTCCTAGTCATCTAATATCCCTAGGATCACTAATGTCCCCTTATAGGTAGTCCAAGAAATGCATGGATGTCATCCAATATGATACCAACCTTTATGGTGTCCCCATCTCAACTATCATCTCTTCACCATCCTAGCTCACTAAGATCTCACTAGGTCTCTTAGAGCTCTATGTTTCTTAGAATAGAAAATAATCTCAATTTAATTCTTTTTCACCCCATTTATATTTAATATTCAAAATTATTTACCCTTCAAAAATTTATAGTCGGATTACTTGTTTTGATCCTATCTTTGTTTCTACTGACTCTTTTTCTAAATCATAGAAATTTATGGAATCTTGACATCATAGAGAGTATTTCTAAATATTACATGTATATGTTACAAACAAAATGATTTTTCACTCTTTTTTGGTAATCTTTAAAATTTCCCCAAATATGCTTCACATTAGACACCTTCACATTTCTTACATATCCTTCTTTATCTACAGCACTAAGGTAAGTAAAGGTATGTGTTTCTCAATTCTATCATTGCATTTATTTTATTTTATCCTTTCTAAACTTTATTTGGTATCAAAATTATGTGTCATCATGTTATTTTCCTAAAGCACCATCCCCTGTTGCACCTACATCACACGTGATGAGCTTTGAGTGGGTCATATGTATACACATAATATTTTCAAACTATTATCAATTATTGATTCTTTTTATCTTGTAAAAACCCATTGAATCTCAATTTCTCTAAGTGTATACCCTAAAGGGTGCACCAACAAAGGGGTGGGTAGACCATTGGTGCTTCACAGGATTATTGTCCCTTTTCCCACTTGCTATCTACACACTTGTCTCCTAAAAACCATTCCCCTAAGCTTTGCCTTCTATTTTTCACCCTCCTCTAATCATGTTCCACCTTCATTATCACTTTACCTAACCTAAACCCCATTTTGGTAGTTTTCATGACTATGTCAACCATATCAACCTTGTTTTCTTATTGACAAAACTTATTAGGGACTAGGTTGACCATTGGTTGACCTAGTCTATGACCTAGTTATTTTTTTCAATTACAATACTAGGTTGATCAGGTCAACCTTGTTGGCCAAAAATTTTATAAGGGTTTAGGGTTAGATCCACCTATATAAACACAATCATTTTACCATTTCAAAGAGAAGAAAAGAAGAAGTAAGATATATTGTGCATCTTCTTATCAACCATTCTACTTGAGGAGTAATCTTAGGGTTTCATACTTTATTTTGAGATATGGATCTTATCTTACAGAGAATTATTTTGGATGTATTGATAAGTTGTGTAGCCTAGAGATAGTTTATCGTTTTCATCCTTACATACCACAACAACCTCTTTCGAAGTAACTTGGCCAAGGAAGAGATTGAGGCTCATCAGGTTCATTTTCAAAGGTAAGTATTCCTAACTTTATTCCTCCTTTATAAGAGTATATAAATTTGAATTTTTACTTCTCTTCCATGAATTAGGATTATATATACATTAATGTGAGTATATTTATTCCACACATATTTACTTTTAGTTTTTTTTACCCCCACTTTGTGCCACAAGTTTTGGTGACCGCTAGATTAGATTTTTACTTTACTTGTTATTAGTTTAGTGAATATAAAAACATAGGACATAATTAGGGTTATTACATAGTTTTGATTGACTAGAGGCTTTAAAACCCTCCCTAGTAATATTATTGTGGTAAGAGATCCTTTAATTAGTTATAGCATATCCATATTGGTCATGACCCTGACTATCTAATGTATCCCCAATCGAAAGTGTAAGTAGGATATATCTTCCCCAAGCTAGGATTGATTTATAGATATGTTGTATTTCTTATTGTATACATTTTGTTGAAATTGATATTACGTGTCATCATGTTCTTTTTCCAAAGCACCATCCCTTGTTAGACCAATGTGACATGTGATGAGCGTCGAGTGGGGCATATGTATAGACATAATAATTTCAAACTTTTATCAATTATTGATGCTCTTTATCTTGTAGGAACACATCAAGTCTCAATTTATTTGAATGCATACCCTAAGGGGTGCATCAATAAATGGGTGGATAGACCATTGGTGTTTCACAATATTATTTTTCATTTTACCACTTGTTATCTACACACTTGTATCTTAAAAACCATTCCCCTAAACTGTGCCTCCTAGTTTTCACCCTTCTCTAATCATTTTACACCTTTAATATCCCTTTCCCTAACCTAAACTCCTTTTTGGTAGTTTTCATTACTATGCCAGCCATATCGACCTTGTATCCTTATTTACAAAACTTAATAGGCACTAGTCAGCCCCTAGCCATCATAGTCTATAACCTAGTTAGTTTTTTCAATTACAATACTACGTCAATCGAGTCAACCTTATCGACCAAAACTTTTATAAGGGTTTAGGGTTAGATCTGTCTATATAAACAAAAACATTTCACTATTTCTAGAATAAGATTAGAAGTAAGATATATTATGCATATGCTTATCCACCATTCTACTTGAGGAATAATCTTAGGATTTCATACCTTCTTTAAAGATATAAATCTTGTCTTATGGAGAGATCTTTTGGATGCATTGATAGGTTGTGTAGCCTAGAGATAATTTATCCTTATCATCCTTACATACCATAACAACTTCTTGTGAAGCACCTTGGCCAAGGGATATATTGAGGCTCAGCAAGTTCATCTTCAAAGCTAAATATTTATAAGTTTTTTCCTCCTTTTTAAGAGTAGATAGATATGTATTTGTACTTATCTTCCATGCATTAGGATTATGTATACATTGACATGAATATATGTCTTATATGCATGTTTAATTTTAGTGTTTATTACCCCTACTTTGTGCCACAAGCTTTGGTGAACACTATATTTTATTTTTACTTTACTTGTTCTTAGTTTAGTGAATATGAAAACATAGGACCTAATAAGGGTTATTGTGTAATTTTTCTTGACTAGAGGCTTTAGAACCCTCCCTAGTAATAGTATTGTGGTAAGATATCCCTTGATTAGGTCTAGTAGATCCATATTGGTCATAACCTTGATTATCTAATGTATCTCCAAGAATAAGTGTACATAAGATCTCTCTTCTCTGAGCTAGGATTGGTGATGAGGCTAGGATATGCCCAATAACTATATAATAAATGACCTCATCTTAATCTCTTTTTCTATTAAGTTTTATTTCATTTTGTAAATTTTATTTTGATCTGAGATGAGTTAGGATGTGATTATCCATCTTTTTTTATTGTGATTCTAACATTTTAAAAGACCTATAATTCCTAACAAGTGTGTTGGAAAATTCTAGTTTTGAAATAAAATAGGTCATCATCAGGATAAAGAACAAATATGAAGTGAATTGAATTTTTTTGGAAGCATTAGAATCAATTTATATTAGTTTTAGAACCTACAAAATCTATTCTGGAATCATCACAGTTAGTTCTTAAACCTACAAAATCTATTCTGAAATCATCACAGTTAGTTCCAAAACTCCACCATACTATTTCATGTTTTTGCATTTTTGGATTTAGATTTGAAACTCTATATTTAGCACTGGTACTCCTACAGATAAGCTCCAAAACATTTGCGGCTAGATATGGAACCCATGAGGATCTATTCCAAATGGCCAGTGACCTGTCAAATCAATGATCCTATTAAATCAAGAACAAATTCTTGATTTTCCAAACTTGCAAAATAAAGACATTTATCACACAAATAGACATCCAGCCACATCTTGATTTAGCATCTATTCTAAACACGATTCAGTTCCATCGTATCTATGAAATAGTTACAGCCATCAAAACATCTATATATATAGACCTGGGAATTTAGTAGATAGATATAAAATATAGAACATAGAGAAAATCATTGAAGAATAGAGATAAAAAGGATAGATTAGTGCATTTGTAATATAAAACATTTTATCAATGAAATAGCCATTTCTATTTTGAAAGCAAATTAAAATTGTTCGAATCCTGTTTCAAGCGGAGCAAGGGCCCACTCCTCTAAGAAACTAAGATCTTCATTTTTTGTTAGTATTTATATTTATATTCATAAAAGTAAATAGGTAATTATGTTAAATTTATAAATGTTTCCAACTCCTTAAAGTTAAGATTTGTTGTAAATTTGTTCCTGTAGCCATTTTAGATTAAATTTTATTTCTACAATGTGTGTTTGTTTCTACAAATCTATTTCATTTTTGAAACATGTGTTTATTTCCATCAATCTATTTCATTTCTACGTGTGTTTATTTCCAGTAGATTTGCATAGTTTGATTCCAATAAGGTTTTAACCAAGAAATACTTAAGACATTAAAAAACCCCCATAACAAAAAAATATAACAAATACCTCCATTCAATTACTAAATCGCTACGATTCCTCTTTTTGCATATAGCTTTAGACACAGCCCTAGTTAAATATGACATCAATAAGAAGTTGATTAAATGAAGGGGATGATGACACCCATCATTTTTGGCACCATTGCTAGGGAACACTAGTTGGAATTTTCTAATTAGTTGTCAACAAGAGCAACAATCATTCATTTAGTAATTAAAGAAAATTTCCCTAATTTATGAGTAGACCACAAGATTCCAAGGGTAGATTTCTCCCTAAAATATCTGAACAAGAATTTCCATCATCCTCTAGTTTAAGAAAGGACATTGAGCAAGAATTGGAGGCACCATTATCTCCTACAAGACAAGAAAAAAAATTGCCATCTTTGGAATTTTTGGATCAGTCACCAAAACCAAGTAAAACCTTAGGGAGGAGGATTATTTCTCAAGATCCATTGAGGGAAAGTTTTGATTCTCAATTGAGTAGTCAACCCCCTACTCCTAACTTTTCACCATCCCCAAAATAGACAACATACCACATTGATTGGGAGAAGGGATTAAAAAATACCATAGAGATGGAATGAGAAGCTGGAAGAGAACCTAAGAGAACCTTTACCTATCCCATTCAAATCAAGGATGATGAAATCACTATGAAAAACATTTCACTTGCACACTTGCCCACATTTAGAGGAATGTCTTCTAAGGATCCTGACCAATTTCTATTTGAGTTTAAAGTACTATGTTAGACTTATGATTACAAGACAAATAATCAAAAATTGAAGTTGTTTCCATCTACCCTAAAGGATGCAGTAATGAAGTGGTTTATGGGATTAACATCTAATTCTATTACCAATTGGGAACAAATGGAAACTGTCTTCCTAGACAAATATCAAGATTATTGTAGAGGAAGAAATTGAAAGGAAGAATTTTTCAAAATCAAACAGAAAGAAGATGAAAATATGGAAGATTATTTAGATAGATTCTTCTTTATGAGTAAAATATGTAGATTTGTACTTCAAGAAAAATTAAATAAAACCATTTTTCTTAAAGTTCTGGATGATGAATCTAGGGAAACCCTTGATTTAATTGGCAGAGGAAACATTGCTCATTTAAGAATGGACGAAATCATAAAAATTTGTAGAAACTATTCAAGAACAAGGGGTGGACCTCAAAAAGGGAAAATGGTTAAAAATTCAAATCCAAAGATGAAAAAATTGATGGATTAATTGGCAAACTTTAAAATAGACATATTAGTTCAATTAACCTCCACCATGGATGGATTTTAAGCTAAAATAAATACCCAACTTGAACCATTAGCCATGTATTGTCCTAAATGCAGGAAGAAGCATGCAATAAGGGAATGTCCTTTGGATAAAATGGAAGTATGTCTTGTCTGTGAATCTAAACAACATGATACTCATGTTTTTTCTCTTCTTCCACTCATAAAAAATTATCTCAAACAAACCAATATATCATCCACCATGGAAGAATTAAATTTTATTCAGAGAAAACCTAACCAAGGATAGTTTATGCCAAGACTAGCTCCTAATCCTTG
This sequence comes from Torreya grandis, assembly GCA_037957365.1. NCBI lineage: Eukaryota > Viridiplantae > Streptophyta > Pinopsida > Cupressales > Taxaceae > Torreya > Torreya grandis. The sequence continues at coordinate 866,617 of JARHVA010005901.1, read as the reverse complement.
GATGATGCCATGGGTAGCTCAAATAGTACCAAAAATTTGGGGATAGCCACCTTGGGCCCCTCAATCCACATGACATCCTTAGGATTGGGCAAGTCAATCTTGGTATACTCAAGGACATCAAAAACCTTGGGCTAGTCAAGGAAATCCTTATGCTTGGCCACAACCTAGATGGAGCCCTAGTAATTATGTGCAAGGAAAAACATATCCAAATCAAAACCAACAAGCCATAATGGGACCTCTAGCTCAAAATCCATAGATTGAAAACATATTCTAAACTCAAATGCCAGCACAACTAGTAGCAAACCCAAGAAATAAACAAACAACTCCTGTATACAAAATAAAACCAAAAAAATTAGTTAATTTAAATATAATGGATTGTAAAAAAATTCAAACTAGATCTGTCAAAATAGTTAGCAGTCCACCTATTATAATCACTGAGATGACAAAAGAAGCTAAAACCCCTAGAATAGTTACACCTAAGGAAGATGACAAATAAAAAGATAAGGAACCAAAAAGAAATTCTACTGAGATTCCATTTCTAGAAATACTTAAAGAAAACATAGAACTGAAGGAATCTGAATTGGTGCAGGAACTAAGAAGATTGAATATTGAAATACCATTGTTACAAACAATTAAGGATATTCTAGAGTTGAACAAGTTAATCAAATTGTTATGTTTTAAAAAACCTGAAAGAAAGAAGTGGTACCCTAGGACTATTCAGGTAGACGGGAAACTTGTTGATTTATTAGTAGGAAAAATCTTACTACCTAAATATGGAGATCCTAGATGCCCTGTTATCTCTGTTTCTATAGGGAATAAGGATATACATTAAATTTTGATTGATTTAGGCATAGCTATCAATGTAATAATGGTGTAATCATGGGAATATCTAATTGACTTCCTTATATTTCAGCCAAAAGGTAAAACACTTGGTTATCCCATTATTTTGGGGAGAACATGGTTAGCTACAGTTGCTACCTTAATTGATTGTAGGTTAGGTGATATGACTATTTCAAATGGTAATAATTCTAAGAAAATTTCATTATATCCATCTACATGACCATTTATTGATAATCAAGCAAAATTATGGGTTGATAATCCCGATATTAATGAGCAAAATCTGTCTTCTTTGGCTATGATAACATTGTAGGATCATGTACGGGAAATAGATGATATGGTTAATCCTTCATTAAATGAACATCAATCATCATTGGAGCAGTTAGGATTGGTTTTGGAACCATCACAGTTAGTTCTGGAACCATAACATTTAGTTTCAAAACCATCACAATTAGTTCTAAAATCACACCAATTCTCTGCAAGTGAAGATAAATTCTCTCTAAAGGAACATGATTTCTCTTGGGGAGAGAAAGGATCTGCAGCATCATATTTATAGATATCAAGAGCTGGTGAAGAATTTGACCTACAACAAGATACGTATCATAACTCTTCCTGTTGTCCTTTGTCTAGCATTCTACCTCTAGGAACTTTTGGAGATGTTGATACATATCATATATTGTTACCACATGCCTATCCACTAAACACCTTAATGGAACCCTTTCAACAAATTAGTTCATCATATCCTGGAACCAAACATGTTGAGATTTAACCAATAATTTTTTTGAATATTAATAGCTAGTTAAAGAATGATGAAGAAGTCAAAATATTTGATGTTCTGAAGGATCATACTAAAGTGTTTTCTTGGGAATATAGAAATGTGAATGGAATTAATCCAATTATCTATACCCATCACATTTATACTAAAAATATTAGACCAGTTAGGCAACCTCAGAGAAAGATTAATCCAGCCTTAAGGGATATAGTCAAGCAAGAAATTAAAAAACTATTATAGGTAGGTTTTATCTACCCTATCTCAAATAGCTAGTGGGTGTCTCCTCTTGTAATTGTCCCTAAAAATAATGGAAAATGGAGAATTTGTGTTGACTATAAGGAACTGAACAAAGCCACCCTGAGAGATTATTTTCCCTTACCATTCATAGATCAAGTCTTAGACAACCTTTCAGGTAAACAGTACTTTTCCTTCTTGGATGGATTTAGTGGATATAATCAAATCAGAATTGCTACTGAGGATCAAGACAAAACTATATTTACTTGTCCATGGGGTACCTTTGCTTACATGGTATTGCCATTTGGACTATGTAATGCTCTAACAACCTTTCAAAGAGTTGTATTAGCAATTTTTGTAGACCTAACAAATGACTGTGTGGAGGTATGCATGGATGACTTTACTGTGTATGGAGATACATTTGATAATGCCTTAAAAAATTTGGACAGAGTATTAATAAGATGTGAACAACATCACTTGTCTCTTAGTCATGAGAAATGTTTGATGATGGTTGATGAAGGGATCGTATTAGGGCACCATATTTCAAAAAGAGGAATTTAGGTTGACTAAAACAAAATAAAGATTATTTCAGACTTGTCTATTCCTCAAACTCCCACATATATCAAATCATTCTTAGGACATGCTAGATTTTATAGGCATTTTATCAAGGATTTTAGTAAAATTGCTGCCCCCATGTTTAAATTGCTTACCAAGGACTATGAATTTATTTGGGATGAACAGTGTCAACATGCTATTAAAGAAATTAAAGAGAAATTAGTAACTACCCCAATATTTCAAGGACCTAATTGGGAGAAACCTTTTCACATCCAAATTGATGCCTCAAATGCCTTAATTGGTGCAGTTTTGGGACAAAGAGATGAAGAAGGAAGAATGTATGTTATTTACTATCTCAGTAAAAATATTACTCCCATTGAAATAAATTACACTACCACTGAAAAAGAATTTCTAGCTGTGATATATGCAATCAATAAATTTAGACATTACATTACAGGGTACAAAATATTTATACATACAGATCACTCAACAATTAAATATTTAATGAACAAACCAATGGTTGGAGGTAAAATAATTAGATGGTCATTACTTCTACAAGAATTTGATATTACCATTATGGATAATCCAGGCAAATCTAATACAGTGGCTGATTTCTTATCAATATTGACCAATACAGGGGAGCATGATCCAGTCAAAGATAACTTTCCAGATGAACAATTAGTTGTTATTTTAGCTAACATACCATGGTTTGCTGACATGGCAAATTATCTTGCAACAGGGAAGTTTCCTCTTTATTTCACTAAAAAATAAATTAAAAAATTAATCAAAACTAGTGCACAATTCAAATGGTTAAATGGAATGTTATTTAAATGTGGTCCTGATTTGGTTTTATGCAGGTGTGTAAGTGAAGATGAAATTATTGACATCCTCTAGACATGTCATGATGAACCAAGTAAAGGACACTATTCAGTGCAAAGAACATCTCACAAGATACTTGGCACTAGTTGTTATTGGCCATCTTTGTACAAAGATGTGAAGAGATATATCAGGTGGTGTGATCCTTATCAAAGGATGGGATAGCCAACCATTACCAATAAAATGCCTCTGCAACCATAAGTAGTTATAGAATCATTTGAGAGATGGGGATTGGATTTTATTGGACCTTTTAATCCTCTTTCACAAGTAAAAGATCACATTCTTGTGTGTACTAATTATGTAACAAAATGGGTAGAAGTGTAGGCTTTAACAAATACTACTGAAGAATTAGTTTTTGATTTCCTTTGGCATAGAATTATGGTAAAGTTTGGAGCACCAAGAAGCTTAGTTTCAAATTAGGGACCATAATTTATGTCCAATATGATCCAAGCCTTCACAATGTATTATAAAACCAATCATAGGAGGTCATCTCCCTATCACCCGCAAGTAAATGTACAATTTGAAGTAACAAATAGAGAATTAGAAAACATCCTCACTAAAACAGTTGAAGCTGAAAGAAGAGATTGGGTAAAAAGACTACTTGAAGATGTATGGCCTTATAATACAACTTGGAACACCACAACAGGGTTTTCACCATATGAGTTAGTCTATGGGAAAAAGCCCTTGTTGCCTATTGAGTTTGAACTACAGACATTGAGGACAATAGCCAAGGTGGGAATTGAATTAGATGTAGCTCAAAAGGAGTGAATCCTTCAACTCAATGAATTAGATGAATTCAGAATGAAAGCACTTCACCAGATAGAGATAATCTAAGGTCAAAAGAAGTAATGGCATGATTCACATATCAAAGAAAGACAATTCAAAGTAAGAGACTAGGTATTGCTATTTGATTCTAAGTACCAACAATTCAAAAGAAAATTAAGAACCAAATGGTTAGGACCTTATCAAATCAAGTAGATATTTGACAATGGTTCTATCTAGTTACTTCCCATTGATGGCAGTAGAAGAATACTCTTGGTCAATGGAAACAGGCTAAAACTTTATAGGAAGCCTCCTACTAAGGATGAATTCTTGAAGCAGATTGAAGCAAACAAAGAATTTGATCATATAGAAGAACCCAGTTCTTCCAAAATGATCAAATAATCAGATGAAAAGATCCAAAATAAAGGGAAGAGAATGAAAACTAGTAAATAGCATTCTCTTCCCCCCAAAAAAAGAAGGAAGAGAATGAAAACTAGTAAATGGTGTTCTCTTCCCCAAATTAAAAAAATAAAAAATAAATAAATTCAGTGATCAATTGAAAATTAGTGATGGCGGTTGATCTTCTCAAATAAATGGCTAATTCAAATAAAACATTTTTTTTAATTTTAACTATTTTCTAACTATTTTTCAGGGATGATGTGTCATCATGATGGAGGGATTACATCATCAAGGATATTAATTATGTTTTTAACTTGTTAAAGGTTAAATGAAAAGTTTTCATGTGTGATTAGACTTGATTTAGAAAGATTAGTATGATGAGTCATCTATTATACATCATGGTTAAAAGTGCAAAATCATGAGAAGGATATCGATGATGGAATGAGTTAATGGATAAGCATAAAGAATCATTATTATGATTGAAGAAACTGAATCCACTAGTTTTGTAGCTGAGTACAGTAGTTTTGTAGCCAAAATTGATAAGTTCCATAGCTGAGTACAGTAATTCCAAAACCAAATTCACTAAATCAACAACTGAATCCGCTAGTTCCACAACCAAAATCATCAGTTCCACCAAGACGAGAAGTAATTTTTAGCTAACCTATGAAAGATTCAAATAAGAACGAATCATGGGAATCAAAATGAAGTTAGAACCAGACAATGATACCCAACTCCTTGTAGATGAAGAAGTAGCAAATATCTTTCAACATGCAAGATGGCTAGAATTTCTGAGGAAATTTCCTAAATACAATGATAAATTGGTAAGAGAATTTATTATCAATTTAGAGCAAACAAGGACAAATATTAGGAAGGTTTTCATTCCTTTTTCTATACATATCATAAGTGAGATGTCTGAAATACTAATAATGCATGTACCAAACCCTATCAAAGGGATATTGAAAGACCTGGCTGAGACCCTATTGAAAGAAGGGGAAGTTGAACCCCAATATATTTATAATACAAAGAAAATCATCAAAGGAGTTAAGAGGGCCAACTTGCCCAAACCCTTTGACAGAGTAGCATTCTGGATAGTTAAATATTTAACCTGTGATGGACAATTTGGGACAGTAGGAAAAGAAGTCCTAAAAATCTTTATACACCTTATATATGGAGTCAAAAAACTAGAATATATAGTAAACCTTCTAGGGTTTCTTTTTGACTCCATCCATACCATGGCCCAGAGGTATTCTTGGGGTGTAGTAAAAATTAGACATCATGAGTTAGTGCATTTAGTATGCCAACACCATTTCGTTTCTAAGAAAAATGGGGAAGAAATGTGGGACAAATTTCTTGGCAAATTTGGACAAAACCCTAGTATTCCTAGAAGAAAAATAGCAACTCCTCCTACTCCTTCAGTTCATTTAAAAACTACTACCATTGCTGAGAAAAAGAAAAGATTAGGGGAAGAGGAAATACCAAAAAGAAGAAAATTTGGAAAGAAAAGTTAAAATTGTAGACCCTACTGTACCTTGTCAAGCCATTTCTTCTTCTGCTAAGGCTATAGAAGAATTGGTACCTATCTCTGACAATGACAGTTCACCTAGGCCTAAGCAAAAGGTGAAAACCAAAATAAGTTCTAAGAGGATACCTATGTATACACATTTTGATGCTCCTCAAGAAAGAAAATGTCATAAAAAGTCTAAAGAAAGTTTAGAGGAGCTGGAAGAACAAGAAAGGCTAGAAACTGAAGCTACTAATATTTTGAGCATCATGGCCATGACTCCTCCTGAACCAAGCCAAGCAAAAAAGGAAAAAGAAGATGAAATATTTGAGGAGTGAGTTTTCCAAGAAATGAGTGAGACTACAACACCATCACATGCAGACTATGAATAGGTATCTTAGAGAAGGAAAGGGAAATCCCCTATGGTAGAAGAGGAATGCTTAACTCCCAAAGAACTTTAAAAAAAAGAACAAAATCAACAGATTAAATAGGCTCTATTTTTGTTTAGAGTAGAACTCAATATCAATGAAAAGGATGAGGAATTGAACTTCCTCAAACTCAAGTTAGAACAGAAAGAAATGCTCCTTGCAGAATTAACAACCCAGTTCACAGCCAAGAATGAGGAATTAGCAAAAATTAAAAGGCAACTAATGGAAAATGAGGAAAAATGTACAATACAGAGCTCTGTGTCAATAGTCTCTATATAGACTAAATTGAGTTATCTACCACTCAAATAGTTATGGGATGATGCATGTAGAGAACTCAGTGAAATCAAAGCATCCAATACAGACTTGAAAGGAAAACTGGCAGAAGAAGAGAAAGCAAGGAAGGAATGGGAAGACAAATTTTATAAGGAGGAAAATGATAAGTATAACTATCTTGTGAAAATACAAATAGTTTGTATGATGAGTGAGAAATTTATTGTGTATAGAAGACCTTCTCCTATTTATAGCCTATTTTTAGAGGAATAATTCATTCGCTGGCATTTGGAAAGGATATCATGTGTCCTTCCACATGAAATAAAAGATGAAGCTAATTTCTCAATCACCTACTCAGCTAATACAGAATATAAAAACCTTCTTTGTTAATTTTACCTTTGTAATTTTATGCTAGAAAGAAATACAAGTTTTATGATCAATTTGTATGTAGGAGAAAGCCAACTTAACGCATTTGTCTCTGTTCTTCAAAATCAGATTTCATGGAAAGAAAGGGAGTCAGAGCATTGGTCAAAGGCTAGTTCATCCAGTCTCTATATAATAATTCATTATGGTAATCCATCTACCTTTGCTACATATTTCCAATCCCATGTATTTAATGATAAATTCAAGGGACCGTATATTTTCAATTTACAACAAAGCATGGATGTCTTCACCTCTTATGAAAGGTCAAATTTTGATAATATCTATGATGCATGTTTAAAAACATGGGAATTTCTCTCGATGGAATTGAAAAGAAGGGAAGTAATATCCCCTTCAAATTTGATCTGGAGTTTAGAAAGGGAAAAAGCTTTATGCACAATAACTCCCCAGATCAATGAAATTCTCCTAAACATATGGATAGGAATGCAGACAAGGCCACCTCTAATTCTCACCCCCATATCTCCTTGGCAAAATAGAGAACCTCAACATCCAACTCAAATTGAGGAATTAAAAATAAAAGTAGAAGTAGGAGCAGGGTATAGTACTTCTAAATCAAAGCATTGGGATATTCAGTTCCAGCCATTTGATCTAAGCAATCAAATAAAATGTAGGATATATAATCCTGAATTTGAAGAGTGAAGTTTGTAAAGGGACTTACAAACAAGTAAGTATGGGGGAAGTGATGAGGCTAGGATATGCCCAATAATTGTATAATAAATGGCCTCATCTTACTCTCTTTTTCTATTAAGTTTGATTACATTTTGTAACTTTTATTTTGATCTGAGATTAGTTAGGATGTGATTATCCATCTTTTGTTGATTGTGATTCTAACATTTTAAAAAACCTGTAATTTCTAACAAGTGTGTTAGAAAATTATAGTTTCAAAATAAAATAGGTCATCATTAGGCTAGAGAATAAATATGAAGTGGATTGCATGTTTTTGGAAGCATTAGACTCAATTTAGATTAGTTCTAGAACCTGTAGAATCTATTCTGGAATCATCACAGTTAGTTCCAAAACCTGCAAAATCTATTCTATAACCATCACAGTTAGTTTCAAAAATCCAAAATAGTATTTCAAGTTGTCATATTTTTAGATTTAGCTCTGGAACTCTATATTTAGCTCTGATACTCTTATAGATAAGCTCTGAAACATTTACGGCCAGATATGGAACCGATGAGGATCTATTCCAAATGGCTGGTGATTTATCAGATCAATGATTTCATTAAATCAGGAACAGATTCCCAATTTTTCAAACTTATAGAATCAAGACATTTATCACACAGCTAGACATCTAGCCACATCTTGATTTAGAATCTATTTTGGGCATGATTTAGTTCCATCGTATCTATGAAATAGTTACATCCATCAAATCATCTATAATATAGACCTGGGAATTCAGTAGATAGATATAGAATATAGAAGATAGAGAAAATCATTAAAGAATAAAGAGAAAAAGGATAGATTAGTACATTTGTAATACAGAACATTTTATCAATGAAATAGCCATTTCTATTTTGAAAGCAAATTAAAATTGTTCAAATCCTGTTCCAGGTAGAGCAAGGGCCCACTCCTCCAAAGAACCAGGATCTTCTTTTTTTGTCGGTATTTATATTTCAATTCACAAAATTAAATAGGTAATTTTGTTAAATTTATAAATGTTTCCAACTCCTTAAAGTTAATATTTGTTGTAAATTTGTTCCTGTAGGTGTTTTAGATTACATTTTCATTTCTACAATGTGTGTTTGTTTCTAGCAATCTATTTCAATTCTACAATGTGTATTTATTTCCAAAAATCTATTTCATTTCTACAACGTGTGTTTATTTCCAGTACATTTTCATAGTTTGATTCCAATATTTTTTTAACTAAGAAATCCTTAAGACATTAAAAACCCCCCAAAACAAAAACATATAACAAATACCTCCATTCAATTACTAAATTGCTACGATTCCTCTTGTTACATATAGCTTTAGACACAACCCTGGTTAAATATGACATCAATAGGAATTTGATTAAATGAAGGGGATGATGACACCCATCAATTGGTTTGTAGATATATTGTTTTTCCTAATGCATACACATGGCAGGTTCAACATCTAGTGGGCCTTTTCTTAGACCCACTCTTCTCAATCCCTCCACTAGTTTATCATTTTCTACCTATGTTAACCATACCATTAGTGCATATTTTTATTATAACCCCTCTAATATTACATATTTCACAACACATGATAATCATGCCACTATTACCTTCTTTTCTAACAATTCCTCTCAAGCCACTAGTGCCACACATGCCATTACTCATAGTGGTACCCAAGCCACTAATACCAATGCTAATGCTTCACATGATATGCACAACACCACTTAAACCCATCAATTTTTTTTCAATATCTTAATAAATTTAAGACTTTCCAAGCTAATAATTCTAACCAAATGATACAAATGAGAATCAGTGCATTCATCTCCAAAATAAACCTTAACAAGTTCCATGGGGAGTGCACAACCAAAATTCCCCCATACCATGGTAACCTTATTCCTCAACCACCTCTTGTTAATAAAAAAAATCAAAAATATTCAAAATTAACCTCTCACACCTCAAATTTATAACATGAATATAGGAGATATCACCCCTACCATTAGCTACAAAGGGCCAACTGATCCTACCTTACATTTTAAAAAATTTGACAATCTATGCAAAGACTGGGTCAAGTTAAACACTTTTCATGATACCAAAATCTTAGCCAAAACCCTATCCAAAGATACTTTAGATTGGTATAACCAACTCAAATCTCATTACATCACTATTTTGGAAGATCTAATTAATGCTCTAGTACAGGAGTTTCAAACTAGTGACCTCCCTAAAAATACGTTGGCTCATTTCATTAATTGCAAGTAACTTGAGATGAATATCACATAAGTGTTCATCAAATATTATAATATCTTGTCTAAAATTTATGAATACAACATGGTTTATGATAACCTCTTTCATCTATTCATGAATTTTCTCGATCCCAAGTTGCAATATTGAGTTCATACTCTCTCTCTATGAACTTTAAAAGAAATCTTCAACCAAGACAAGTGCCAATATTTTCTCATGCATTAGTTTGAGCCATCCCAAACTCCTATGGGCACTCACATGCTCATCAAAAATAAAATTCATCATGATACTACTGATGGTGTCATTGATTCCTATGATACCATTTATTATATTCAATCTATTTCTCTTGACCTTACTCTAGAACAAGCTCCCATCTAACCCACATCCCTAATCCTAAATTTTATCCAATATGCAACATAAATGTTCATAAACCATTATCCTTCAAAAAAATCCAAAATCATCTACCAAGTCCTCTTTCACCAGATATTGATCCCACTTACCTTATGAAATCATGGTATGATCCAAATAAATTCTATTGGTTTCATGCTAGCTAGGGTCGATCTCAGGATACTTTTAGGTAATTATGTAACTTCGTTATGGATTTCATCCTTGGTCTAAATTTCAATCACAATTTCATGATTCATAAATGTCAACAAGCCTATAACATTAAATTTAAATCTCATGAAACATAAAATAAAAATCAAGATTTGAACTAGGCTAATGTTCATCTTACCATTTTAAAATATCTTCTTCCAAACCATCAAGACAATAATGATAAGCCTAATCCTTCCACCAATAACATTGATAGTTGTATATACGTAATTCTTGATGAGAATGTGGTCAATATGACTAATATGCAAAGGGTAGTTACCTTCATTTATTCTCATCTTACCCACATGCACCAATTATCTTATACTTTATGTGTTATCCAAGATTATTCCCCAACTCGCCTAACAAAGTTGAATCAAGAGGACCTTATCTATTTTAGTGAACAAATTCGAACACCTTAATTAGATAACACCTCTCAAACAATTTCTACAACATCTTTACCCATCATTGATAATATTCAACCTTCTAATACCAATTCTTTAAATCTATCACAAACTAAACCTACATAAACTACCTCATCATTTCATGATAATCAACCAATTTATCACCTAATTAAACCTCCTACATCCTATCAACACCAATTTACATGCACTTATAATCCTCCTTTTGAGGAACTCCTCCAACATTACACCCCTCTATCTAGTAGTCCCTGCATGGGTTATGATGATTGGGATCCTATCATGGAGCTTACTAATCTCCCATCTCAAATCCTCTTTCCTAAAATCATGTGGACTTCTCTGCATCATCACAACCACCTTATGCAACTCCTATTCAAAATGAACATCCCCCATCCTCCCTTAGTAGGATGTGAATCTACCTTACCTAGTTTATAAGATAGAATATTACAATAAGGTGAAGAGATGTCTATACACATTGATGAAATGATGAACACTTCTCTCTTTCCCTCAAATTACCTATTGCTTATATGATTCCAAATGATACTTTGCTTCATGTGGATGAGCCTCTAATCTTTATAATTTTCCAAATAATTGACATCCAATTCAAATGTACCTTGATTAATGATTTTTTAGGTACTTATGTTGCCTCCCTTAACTTCATTAAAACCCTTGGATACTCTAAATGTAATTTTAAGTCCATACACAACACGTGTCAAGGATATGATTGAATGAAAATGCCTCCCTTAGGTTGTGTGTGGTTCCCTATCACCATCCCACCTATCACCATTTGAGTGAAGGTTATGATATTAAATTGTACCCTCTCCTATAATTCTTGCTTGGTAGGCCATAGAATCATCACATGAGGGATGTTGCCTCTTAAGCCTACCAATGTTTCAAGTTCCCTCACAATGGTGAAATATATAGGATTTATGGAGATACTAACTCTTTGAATTTTGAAAAATTATAGGACCATGGTGTGTTAAAAATTCTAATCCTTAAACCCTTACCAAGTGTCCCACTCTGAGAATCTCAACATTTTAATTAACTAGTCAACTTTATGTGAGCTTACCATGGTTACCTGATCTCATAAAAAATATACCACCTAACCTCTCATATTTTTATGATGATGACCCCAATTAGATCAACCTCAAGATAAAAAAATTTGATCTCTCTCATCATCTCATTTCCTAAATTCCACCCTCTTTAAAGTTGTGTTCCTATCAACAACCTAGTGATGATATACCCATCATTTTAACTATGACTCAACACTCTATTCATCATACCACCTCTGAGTAAAAGTTCATACCTATTTTCACAATTGATCTTCATACACCTGACTATGATGATGTTTATACCTTAGATGACCCATTTCTAGGAGGTCTTGTTCAAGCTCAAAATGATGAAATCCTTCATTATCATTCTTCTTTATTTTAGTATTTCCATTTATCTTATTGAATTCCATATTATATAGTTATTAATTTTATCAATATTCCTCTTGTTCATAGGGTAGATATGGTTTATTTTCATGCTTCACCACTAGTTTTTAGAGAACCTCTTAGGAGCATGCTTATGGATCGTGCTATGACATGTCCCTATCACTTTACTAGATACCAGGATCCCTATAGCTAGCTTGCCCTTGAGATGTTTGCTACTATCCTTAAACCCTCTATGCATCCTAATCCTCCCTTTACTAAGCCTAGTCTATATCATATCCCCATTTTAGTTGAGTCTCTTCCTTATTTTGATTTAGATTCTCCTATAATCAAGTCTCATTCAGTCTCTTCACTAGCCCCACCTCCCTTTTGGTGATGGTCTACTTCCTTTATTACAAATTTCTCCTCTACCCACCAAATATTCTAATCAATCATATTATGACATTCATAAAGTTTCTGATAATTTGAATAGAGATTTTAAATTATCTTAACCTTCCCTAGCTTTTACTTCTACTCCCTCTATTAGTATACCCACAAAATCTACTAACAAGCATATATGTTGCTTTCACAAAATAGATAATCATTCCTCCACTCATTTTCAAAAGCCTAAACAATATATATAAACCTTGCATCCTACTCTTTCTCAACCTAAAAATAAGGATATACCTCCCACCAAGTTATTACCTAAGTATATTCCCAAATATGAGAGGTCTATTATCTATGGCACCAATGTGGCACCCATCACACTAATCATTACCGCATCTTCTAGTAGCATCTCTAAGATCACCTTATGACCATTATTATGCCTATTATCCTTCCTCCCATTACTTACACACATAAAAAGACTCCCCCTTCTTCCCTCATTGTTACTCCACCTATGGCCCCTTCTCCACATATGGTTCCTTCACCTGTGGTTCCTCAACCCATGATCCCTCTACTTATGGATCCTACTTCACCTCTAGTCCCTTATCCACTGGTGACTCCTTCATGTCCCACATATTCCAATCCTATTTATTCTCTTTAGTATCATATGCATGATGTCCCTCATGAGCATGGTCCTTTAGGAATGCCTACATTTTTTATCAAGGAGATTCGATGAGAGGTATTCTCCCAACTTTCTTTAAAGATCTATGAGACCCTCGATGCAGTTAGAGTCCAGCTTCACAAAGATTTTTCATATGTTATGGATAATGTTTGTGGAAAAATTTACCAACATTTATGAACATAACATGGTTTTCCTTCACTTTATTATTCATTTTTATTGGATGTGTGCTCCAAGTTTATATTTGTCTACTCTATATCATTTGACATTGTGTCAAATTTTCATTTACTTATCTATCTTATATGGCTATTTATATTTCACATTATATGTTATTTATGGTCTCATTTTCTTTCCTTATAATCTATTATTTATTATTTTCATTACTACATATTTTTATCTATAAGTTCATTTATTTCCATGGATGTCTTATTATTTTATCATGATTATTTTCTACCTTATCTCTATAACATGGATAATAATTTTTGTGATTTGGTTATACAAACATTTCTCCCCTTAGTCCTCTTTAATTACCATTTGATCAGTTAGTAAACAAGTCATCTCATTATAATCTTAATTTACTGGTACATCTTGGATCTCCCTTTATTCCCCTTATTTACTTTCACAAACTAAGCATACACATGGTTGAAACTTGAGATAACATGTCAGTTCATAAGTAAGGCTAAG